>ML814665.1:0-23180 GCA_009831015.1 Picea engelmannii
GCATTAGGTTTTAATAAATAAATTATTGTAAAAACCAAATAAAATGGCAAAAGTAAATATAATGGGGTAAAAACTCTTTTTACCATATCATTTAACTTTACCACTATTTGAGCCCAAAAACCCCTCTTTTACCCTTGAAATTCTGCGTCAGATTGCGGGAGTTACGAGCATCCATTCGACGAATCGTCAGCGACAGTGAGGTAGGCTCTTTTTCCTCTACTTTTTCCTTGTTTAATTTTTCATTTTTATTGGCAAAAAACGTCGTTTTGAGCTTGTTTTGGGGGTTACTATTGCACTCAGCCATTCTCCCAGGTGAGCCCAAAGGTGCCTGCGAGAACCTCGCACTGTGCCTAAAGGGCGCCTGCGAGAACCGAAAAGTGTAAAAGTTTTTTAAAAATTTGCTCAATGAAAAGATACCAAATGTTGAATAGAGTTATTAATATTCTTCTTGTGCTTCTTTTGCAGGTATTTGGCCATCACCATGGTTCTGGAATGGTGAGAAAGGGACCACAAAGAAGATAATGCCATTGCTGGAAATCATCCAGCCACCATTGTCGCTTTATGAGATTGTGGTCTTCTGAAGTACTTTCGTATCTCGGACATGAGGGCCCAAGTCAGGTTATTGGAGTACCTTGTGCATATGTGGGATCCCGATCAACAAGTATTCCATGTAGGGGTCCACACATTGTCCTTGGATATTGAGGACATTTACTTCTTGACAGGACTGTCACGACGTGGGTACCACGTGAACCTGACTAGTAGCAGAGGTGGTGGGTTGCCTATGAGTGAGTATTGTCGCTTACAGTGTGTTCCAGAGGTAGAGAGGAGCAAAGGGAAAGTAGTTATTTGGGGAGTGCGGGATTTGACCCTCCGCACTATTTTGTTCACCATTGCTCGTATGGTTGGGAGCTCCGCTCCTCACATGGCTCTCCAGAGCTACTTTCAGTATTCCATAGAGTGTACTGAGCCTCGGGCTTTTAACTGGGTAGATGTAGTGCTTCGTAGCATGAAGAGGCAGTTGACCAAATGCAGGCAAGGTAACCTTAATCAATTTGGGTACGGGTCTTTGTTGGTGTCCTTCTTTCTCGAGAGGATTCTGGTACTGAGGTTGCAGGTTGATTGGGATTCACCGGCTCCAACAGATCCAAGAATGTTGAGATGGTGTCAGCTAATGGCCCGGCACGTAGCTGGACCAATTATCATATATGATGATAC
Source organism: Picea engelmannii (assembly GCA_009831015.1). Lineage (NCBI taxonomy): Eukaryota > Viridiplantae > Streptophyta > Pinopsida > Pinales > Pinaceae > Picea > Picea engelmannii. The sequence goes on from ML814665.1 coordinate 1,216, forward strand.
CTTCTTCGACTGGTTGCGACCACAGATGTTGATGGTCGATGATTATGCTTATGCCAGGTTGGATTTCTGAGGAGATCCGGACTTGGTCCTGCACAAGGGTGCTCAGTGGGGGGAACTTGGTAAGAAGTACACATTTTTTCTTTTTAAATGTTTTTGTGAATTTTATCATATGCAAATGTTTTTATATGTTCGTCCAAGGACTAAATACAAAATCGTTTTTTATGACACAGATGTGGGACCTTACCGACCTCTTGGTACCTCTCCTATTCAGCGGTGAGGAGAGGTGGCACCAGTGCCACGATGGGACGTCGAGGATTATGAAGCGGTGGAACAAAACCTGGAGGGTTTGAAAGCAAATATTCCAGACATGCCTCTTGGAGAGGTTCCACGACGTTATCAGCGTCATACAATAGGAGTGTCAGATTCCACAGGCTGACTGCTTCGTAGGGTTGCCCGGGCAGTCATGTGTTACCGTGAACGTCATCCATGACGTCACTTTGTAGAATCTATGAGCTTCAGATTTTGAAATTTTGGTCCTCGGACAGAACTTTTTTGTAAAAAACTTTTTTGATCATTATATATACATATGGATTCTACCGGTTTATCTTGTGTTGTGTGATGTTTGTGATGTGATTGATTTATAAATGACTCAAATGTTTGTCTAAAACATAGTTAGCTAATGCATCAGTTAATGTATTTAGACATCTAGGAATATGTTGATATTCAATATAATCAAAATAACGTTCCAAGAGGGGAATTCGCAAATACACCAGTAACAAAGTAGGACTTCGAATAGTATAGATATTACTCAACTGTAGTACTACGAGCTGTGAATCGAGTCGTACAACCAAGCGACGAATACCGAGGGAGATAGCATCAATTAATAATTCGATGACGACGCTCTATTCTGCAATATTGTTGGTCGCCCGGCCGAGGCATACACCTCGTAAAGAGACAAGTTCATATGTAGGGGCGTAAATTGCCCATGCAGTGGAGGCAAGGTTCCGAGTACTACGGCTAACGCCATCAGCGAAGCCAAGATAGGGTAGCGAAGACTTCGACATTTGGAAATCAAACACAACGTCACATAAGGGTAGAGAACAGATAACGAAAAAGAAAATTACAGTAATACACAAGAAGTATGATACAATAAAATACAAGTACTCGTGCACAAGTGATCTTATGCATAGTACTTCTTCAAGTACAACCCATTTATGGGTTCGCTCAAAGGGATACAATAGTAATCTACTAACTCGTAAGCTCCTTTTTCCAAAACTCGTTTGACGATATAAGGACCCCGCCACATGGCTTCGAATTTTCCAGTCCCTAGCAGATCTCGATCTTGTTCGTAGAAGAGAACCAGATCCCCTTCGGAGAAAATGCAAGGCTTGACATGTTTGTCATATTGGGCCTTGACACGTTTCTTCTGGGTTTCTATGACTAGGGCAGCATCGCGTCGGGTTTTTTCTAATCGCATAAGGTACAACAGACGTTCTTCTTCAGCAGAAGTGTTTGGTAGGAGTTCGACAGCTAGTTTTAAAGAGGGTATCTCGCATTCGATTGGGAGAATGGATTCCAAACCATAGACTAATCGGAAAGGTGTAAACCCAGTAGCGGACTTGACAGATGTCCTGTAAGCCCACAATGCTGAAAACAACATTGTATGCCAACTTGTTTTGTGAATTCCTATCATTCATCGAAGCATGGTTATAAGAACTTTGTTAATCGCTTCGACTTGGCCGTTGGCTTGTGGGTAATAGGGCGTTGAGTTTTCATGGCGAAGACCCAACTTTTCAGTGAGTTCGGACATCATGAAGTTTCTAAAGTGACTACCGTGATCGGTGATGATAGCTTGAGGAACACCAAAACGAGCTATGATGTGATTGAAAATGAATAAAGTTGCGGTCTTTCCAGTATTGTCAAATGTCAGCATCGCTTCGGCCCATTTCGTAAAATAATCCACGGCTACAATAATGTATCCATGCCCCCCGGCCGAGTGGGGGTGACAGGTCATGAAATCGATGCCCCATTTCACAAAGGGACCAACGGAGACCATAGGGTGAAGAGGAGTGGGGTGTGACCGTATCTTATGATTATAGGTCTGGCAAGCGTGGCATTTTTGGACGGCGATGATGCAATCGTTAAATAATGAAGGACAAAAATATCCTGTGCGTAAGATATTTTAGGCAGTAGCATACCCGGACATATGACCACCACAGGCTCTGGAATGGAAGTCATTTAAGGCTTTCTCGGCTTCATCGAACGTGAGGCAGCGTCGGAAAACTGAGTCAATCCCCCGACGGTAAAGAGTGTCCTTGAGGATAATATATTGACGGGCTTGGTAGCGTATTCGACGTCGGTCAGTACTGGACAAATTGGGCCGGAAAGTATGGGTTTGGAGATATATGATGATATCGCCATACCAAATATCATCGGAACTAATGAGAAAAAGGGATTCATCAGGTAATGAATCGGCTGCTACGCTTTCTGTTTCAGAGTAGGGAAAGTCGCATATCAACTCGGAAAACACTAAGGATTTCTTTGACGTGGCTCGTTCGAATTTCAAGTCAAACTCCTGGAGTATGAAAATCCATTTGGAGTATTTTCCCCCTAGCAATTGGCGTGCGAGAATGTGTTGCATAGTGTTGCAGTTAGAAATCATTGTAGTCTTGCGAGAGAGGATATAGTGCCGGAAGCGTTGAACTACTTGGACGGCTGCAAAGGCCAGTTTTTCAACATGTAAAAACTTGGTTTCGGTGGGTGTTAGACTTTGACTCAAGTAATAGATAACATGTTCGTTGTGAGACTCATCCTCTTGGACGAGAACCATGCCAATAGTGTAATTCGAGGCTGCAAAGTAGAGGAAATAATCGTGACTGTAATTGGGAGGGGAGAGAAGCGGAGCACGTGTCAGAGACAGATTCAAAGCTTCGAAGGCTTTGTTTGCGATGGTATCCCATACGAACTTGGACCCTTTTTTGAGAAGTCGCGTAAATCCACGAGTTATCTCGGCGTAGTTTGGGATGAAACGACGAAGAAATTTTGCTTTCCCCTGCAAACTTTGTAACTGGCGAATAGTAGAAGGAGGGAGATTAAGGATCGCCTCGACCTTTAAAGGATATACCCTGATCCCTTGACGCAAAACAACAAAGCCTATAAGTCGGACAGATTCAACGCAGAAAACACACTTATGAGGATTCAAGCGGATATGGTAGAACCGACAGTGGATGAAAATGGCTCAGAGGTGGCTTGGATGATCAACTCGGCGCATAGAATGAGCAGGTAAGTCATCAAGATATGGTTGCACGATGTTCTTGATATCATGGAAGGCATAAGACATAGCGCGTTGGAAAGTTGCGCCAGCATTCTTGAGACCGAAAAGGAGTTTCCAATAGGGAAAAGTGCCCCAAGTACAAATAAAGGCAGTTTTGTGTTGATCCTCGGGAACAATATTGATTTGATTATATACGTAGAAACCATCCATTAGAGAGAAGATTTTTCTTCCAACGCAATCGTCGACAATCTGATCGATGAAGGGGGTAGGAAAGTTGTCTTTGGGACAAGCTTTGTTGATATCCCTATAATCAACGCTTACACGAATCGTGCCTTGTTTCTTGTCAATCGGGACAAGATTGGAAACCCAGTCAGTGAGGGCCATTGGGTAAATAAAGTCGGCTTTTAGAAGTTTCTCGACTTCAAGCTTGATAACAGTCGCTTTACGGGGGTGAACCGAACGAAGGCATTTTCGGACGAGTTTTGCATCTGGATATGTCTTGATCTCATGAATCACAATGTCGGGGTCGATACCTGGCATTTCTTCATAGCTCTAGGCGAAAACGTCACGAAACTCTTTGAAAAGTGAAGTGTAGGTGGCGATTTCATCAGGGGAACACGAAGCTCCGATGTGCACATTTTCGACAACTCCAAGTTTGATGGATATGTCGATGGGAGTAGTGGGTGAAATGTTGCTTAAGTTCCCTTCGAAAAACACATCGTGTGTGGACTCGAGAATGGTTGAAATCACAACAACGGTCGACGGGGTCGAGATCCGTTGGTAGTTCTCGATGGTATGTTGCTCCAGAAAAAGGATGGAATGGTGATGACCATCGTCCCAAGGGGTTTCTTCCATGACAGACATGATCATTTCGTCTGTGGGAAAAATGACACGGAAAGGATCTAGAGATAACTCATCAAGGGGGGAGGTAGGAGGGGTTGTCGATTGAATGGTCTGATAGGCAGATTCGACCGGACTTAACGACATTTCGTTGCCGTAACAGAGATGATCGCCAGGGTCAGGTACCATCCATGGGTCGTGAGACGCAGGCGTTACATGAATCGAGGTGGATATCATGTTGATTGAAGCAATGGACGAGTGTGGAACATCGGGCGATGGAATGGGGAAAGTACCCATTAACGAAGAGTCCTTAAGAAGGCCTACACCGACGTTCTCGTAACCTGGCGGGGTTTTAGCGATAAACAGTATGTTGCCAATACGCATGTTTGAATTAAAGAAGGCTAATTGGTCGACGGTGACGACCTTTCCTTGATGCAGGAAACGGACAACATGGAAGAGAGTCGACACAACTGCATGCATGGAATCGATCCAGCTACGGCCAAGCAGTATATTATAATCGAGAGGAGCTTCGAAAACCTCCACTTTGACTTGGACCGTTTTGCCTTCTAGCGTGATTGGCAACGAAGGAAGAACACCGTAGGGCTTAAAAGTAGAGCCATTGAAGGCTTTGAGAGTAGTATGGGATTCAATCAAAGAGGGAGAGCCAATGGCTTTCCAGCAGCTGATAGACATGACACACGTCGAGGCACCCTCGTCAATAATGGTTTGACAAATTCTTTTATCGAAGACAATCACTTGGATTTGGAACGCGAGTTGAGGGGGTAACCTTGGAATGTGATCTTCCAAGTAAAAAATTATTAAATTCGTATTCATCGGGTCAATTCCACCGATAGATTTCAACAGTGCCTTCTGTTGTGCAGGACAACTTTGGAGGACTTCGAGGGATGACATCGCAGAAGGTGCTTGTGCTAGATCTTCAACAATGTTGTAGTTCTAGGCAGCACGAGTATGAGGATTGAAAGCCGATTTCCGAACAACGCCCTTTGGAGGGGGTCGAAGAACTATGTCAAGGCTCGGTCATTCAAGATGAAGAGGACAATTTGTAGGTGGAGTTGTAGGAGAGGGTTGTACCAATGAAGGAGGTAGATCATCAACCTTCTCTTTAGAGGGAGAATAATCTTTGGCTCGAGTGGTGAGTGCAATGTCATTTTTCTTTGAATCGCCAGTGCACATCAAAACATAGGATGTAGTAGAAGGGGAAGGTTGGTCGTGAATGACCAATTGGGCCTATTGTTGAGAGGGGAAGGGTTGGGACAAAACGACCGGAGCGGGTGGTTTCGAAGCTCCTTGAAGGAACTTAGCGACCTCGGTGCGTCGTGGACAATCTTTCGTGTAGTGGTCATCACCACAGATAAGACAAGGATATCGGGGCTTGCGCCTATCCCTGTCATCAACAGGGAGGGTTTTGGTTTTCTCTGCTTGAGAAGTATTTTTGTCCTCCTTATTCTTACCCTTTCCCTTTCGAGATTTTTTTTACCGGCTGGGGTAGATTGGAATGCATTTACCTCAGAAGTCTTGCTAGTGGGAGGGGTAGGAGATGGAGCATTTTGAACATTAGAAGCGGGTTTGGGGTGAGTGCTTGAGGCGGAATGTGGTTGGGCATTGAAAGTGCCAATCACACCGTCTACTGCGTGAGAAGCAGCTGGAGTAGTTGAAGTGGCGGAAGTGGAAGGGTGAGGTGCATCAGGGAGTAAGTCGTAAAGAGTACCCGTTTGTGAGTAAATGAGATCAAGGTATTGGGCACGACTTATGGCATGTTCTTCTGTGACAACTCTACCCATGGCGATATCACGAGCGATGTCGTTCACAAATGATTTTGTGAACCATTCTGCCAGTAACTGGTCAGGGAGTTCGAGCTTGATGAGACGTCATATTCATCGCCATTCATGGATGTGATCGGATATATGAGTGGCTTTGTTTTGTTTTGAATGAACTCAAAATATCAGTCCCTGTTTCATAACGAATAAGTAACTGGTAGTGGGTGAGGAAAGCCATGGCTAGGGTGTTGAAGTCAGCGAAGAAATCTTGTGGTAATTCTATATACCACTTCGCAGCAGAACCCATGAGAGTTCTTTGAAAAAGTCGTAATCGGATGGAGTCATCCATCAAGGAGTTGGATGAGCACCAGAGATGAAAAGTCATGACGTGATTGTTCGGGTCCTCTCCCGCTTTTCCATCGAATTTAGGGATTTCAGATGGTAATTTGGCTGGAATAGCGGGCCATTGGGGAGAGTGATGGATGGGATCGTTTAAAATCCTTGACAGATCCAGGAGATCCAAAGTAGCCAGGAAGGGTAACTTTCTATTCACATGCGGGTAATGGTGGCTTTGGGGAGGGAGTCTCGTCGGCAAACCAGTAGGACCATAAGCAGTTTTCATATAATGTGAAGACGCAAGCAGATTCGGTGGTTGTTGCGGAGGAAAGAAATTCATAGGATTGTATCCTTGAACAGGGACATGAGTTTGAACATTAGATCCCCATATAGGATTGGATGTACCTAGATATGGTTGGCCTATGCTAGGGGGTATAATGGATGTAGCTAGAAGTTGTTTCCCCCCAGTCGATTGAGGATTCTGTATCAGATGGTTCCAATACTCGGCCAAGGATAGAGGTATATTTTGTCCGTAGGGTGGTGGTTGTCCTCCAATCGGGGGTTGTGTTCCAATTGGGGATTGTGTTCCAATTGGGATTTGCGTTCCAATAGGAATTTGCCCTACAAAGGGGGGGTGAGTCGAACCTCCTTGGTGAAATTGTCCACCAAGAATCTGGTAATTTGGTGTGAACGACGAAATGGTGCTACTAGGATTAGTGTTGCCGGTAGAGGACAAGGAAGATCCTCTGAAAAGGGAGTGAGGAAGTGTCGGAATGAAACCGGGAGGAGAGTGCCCAGACGAAGAGGGACCACCAGTAGTTCCAGATGGGATTTGCATAGGAATGGGAATAGAGGCATTCAACGCACGGTACCCGAGTGGAAGTGTCGGGGTGACTTTGGGCAAGAGCGGTGTGCCGATGGGGGCTTGACTAACCGCTGTAATCTCGGTGTGAATATTCATAGTGTCTGTGTAATGGGCCATTTCTATTGGGACGGTCAAGATGTGGTCAGCTCGCGGAGCTTCTGTCCCAGGAAAATAATAAGCAGTAGTAAAAGGTACTGAGTCTGGGTCAGAGGTTTCGGGGAACGCAAGTGAGACGATGATTTCAACGCCTGATCCTGCACCAAAAAGGTCACGTCTAAAAACTCTAGCAGACCAAAAAGGATCTTGGCCTTCAGGTCCGGGAAAAGGTCCAGTCAGACATCCAGAATACACAACAATTAAGTCTCTGGAAGAATTCATTCGCATAAAACGTCTCTCAGAATCAGGGTGAAGCCGAAAGTCCTCTTGAGTATTGGAAATTCAAAAACTTTCTAGGGAGTCAGTTCTTTCCACTTGTGGTGTGGAGACGTCTTGGAATTCACTCTGTTGAGGAGAGCCCTCCGGGGAACTTGTAGGCAGGGGTTGAGAACCTTCCAGATGCTCTGGAGACAAACCCTGCATTCTACGAGAATGACGTGGAGGATCTATTGTGAACAAGTTACAAACTTACGAAGAAATTCTTATGGTCAACTCTGGGTAAACAAACAGCACGCGCTAGTAAACAAAATCTAGGAAACAACACCAAGCAAACAATACCTTCTAATTTTGAAGTTACTAGTTGGTGATGAAATCCAACGTCGCAACAACGAGACGAGAAGGGGTTGGGCTAGGGTGGAAAAATTACGTTGACGACCTGCTTAACGGACTTACACCCTGGTGCAAGATCCCACACATAATCGTGGGTATACCCTCCAAGGAGCCCGAGTGAGTTTGGCCAACGTCGATTCCAGGTACCGTGAAGACTTTCCCCTTCACAGTCACCTTGTGTAAGATCCTAAGAAGATAGGCCACTAAGGTCACCACCGACAACAATAAAGCCTGGGGGGACAGTCGACAGTCCGATCCACATGCAAGGGCAGGGTATCTAGCCCGAAATCAACTTAGGAGGCTTCCACTCATCATTGTGGGTATACCTCTAAGCGATCCCCATAATACGTGCAATCTCTACACTGATTTCAACAAAGCAGGGTGAGTAACTTCGTCAATATCAATGCGACCTCGTGTTTGACCCTTGTGTGAGAAGGGCTTCCCAGGACAGAATGTTGTAAATGGAATTTGACACTCCTTAACACAAGATGCTATTGTGTTTTTTGTGCTTTGGAGAGTGTATCTCTCTGCCTATTCCAAAGCGCTAGCCTAGCTAATTGTTGGTGTAATAGAGTCCTAGAAAAGAGTTACTAGTTAAATTTTTTAAATTGCACAAAAATTTTAAGAGTTGTTGTTACTCAAAGGAAATGGAGGTGAAACTGATGTTGTGTGAGACTCTGACCCAAAAATGCATAGATAGGAATGAAAATATATCAATTTCGTTCGATGAATCCTATGTACGGGAGGGAAAGAGAAGTGTTCTAGAACAACCTTGAACTACGATACACAATTTCCTTTAAATGCAATTTCAATGAATCATGCAATAATGACAATTCCCTAATTGCTCTTTTTTCAACAATTTCAACAATTGATTTTCAATATTTTCAAAATGAAAAAATGCTTTTGAAAGAAAAATGTTTTTTACTTTTCAAAAAGGATCTACACCATAGTGGTGAAGGTAAGGAAAACCAATAACTAATGAGAAAGCAATCAACAAAATCCAAACCAATCTTTCAATGGAAACAAAAATGACAAGCAGACAGAACTAGTCTTTTCAATTGCATAAGAACAATGATCTTCTAAATAATGAGAAAATGAGAAAGACAAAGAATCCCAACTTTCAAACCGATCACCAGCTCTTAACCAACAATCACTTGGACTTAGGATCAGAGAGTATATTTTTGCTAAGGAAAGCCAAGAGATGAGAGTTGAGACAAAGATGGACAGGAAGAGCCTTAGATTTCATAAGACTGATCGTGCACAAAATCTGAAGTCAAGAAAACATCAACCAATGGTCCAAGAAGTTCTTTTCAGACACTTATACTGATCTGGGCATCTGAACATGCAAAAAACCCTAAATCCAAAAATTTTAAATAGGGTTCGCAGGCTATCAGCATTGCACAGTGCGAGAATGGAGCATTCTCGTAGGTGACCTTTGAGCAGGGTGCAAGAACCTCGCACTGATTAAAGGGTAGACTGCGAACTCAAGTAATTCTCGCAGGCCACTGTGAGGTGCAGTGCGAGAATGCCTGAAACTAGGAAAAATTTTGGAAAAAGACAAAAAATTTGAAGGGACTTCTGGACCCAGAGAGTCTATCAAGGTATCCTGAAGACTCAGAGATTGACAGGAATGAAGAAAGGTAAGGCAATAGCAAATGGCCAAGGAAAAACACCAAAAACCACGAAAAAATGGGTTGCATCCCCAGTGGAGTCATCAATTTTGTTATTGGACTAATCGGTAGGTGCGGACACTAACAGATCTCCCTAGATCCACCTAGATTTAGAACAAAACAGGACAGGACATGACTCTTTCCCTAAGTTATGACCATCAAAATAGCTAACAAGGAGGAACAGGTGATGTACCTTTGAATCGCTTCCTTGGGTCTTTGTTGCTCTCGCTTCGCTCCAGTGCTCTCTCAAGGTCAAGACCAAGACGACACAAACCAACCAAAGTGAAGATAGCTAAACGTATTCAATAGTCAACTTATGTGTATGATCAAGGAATTACACAATAAAGTGAGAATGACTTTATGGGAAAAGGACATGTCGTTGTATCATATTAATCGAAAGTAGAAGATACAACCTGATCGCCTTGATGTCGCAAGCTTCCTTTCGGTGACTCTTGGCTCCAACACACACACTTGCTCGATCCTTGCATGAAGAAGATCCAATTCTTCTTGATAGACTTACTAGAGTCTCCAAACTCTTGTTCAAGCTGGGTTCTCCACACAATTCCTTCACCAATTCTCCAAATAATCTTGCTTAACCTTTTCCATGAGAATCCCATCAATATATAAGAGAGGAAGAGATGGTTACAGGGATGAGAATGATCCCACCAAATCAGGGAAACCAGTAAAATGATAACCATTCGAATGCCAACCCATTTTCTAGAAGATACCCTTCTAGAACCATCGAGATTTCACCTTTTTCCAAGCTTGACATCAAGTTCGCACCCTAATTATAGAGCACAGTGCGAGGGGTTCGCACCCTAGATGAAGGCAGCCTGCGAGAATGGATCATTCTCGCACCCTGGAGCTTATGCAGCCTATGAACTCTCTTCAAAATAAGTTTTCTGGAAGGAGATGAATTCCACTTTTTCTCGGGAGAAAGTTCTTGTTGAGAGCCTGAATACACTATCGTCAGCACACCATCTAGATGACCAAAATCATGGGTAACAGGATGATCCCACCAAATCTGAGAAGTCAGTAGGATTCCAACCATACAAATGCCAACTCATTTTCTAGAAGATCCCCTCCTAGAACCCTCGAGACTTCTTCTCTTCTTCAAGCTTAAAAACTGGTTCGCACCCTGCCTATAGAGCAGCGTGCGAACAGTTCGCACCCTAGGTGTGGGTGGCCTGCGAGAATCAGGCATTCTCGCACCCTAATACATAGGCAGCCTGCGAACTCACTTTAAAAATGTGTTTTCTGGAGGAAGACAACAATCATCTTTCTCGGGCAAAAATATCCTTGTTCGGAGCCTGAATACAACATTGTAGAGACATCACCAAAGTGACCAAAAACATGTGTAACACAAGGCCTCCCATTGTTTTTATGAGGTTTTTAATGAATTTGTCTCGGTTTTCAAAGATTTATTGTCAGGAAAGGATGCTCCCCAGATGTCTGGCCAGGCAACCAAGTTTTTTGACAGGAAGGGGACATTTGAGCAAAAGGAAAATTACAGTGTAATAACGATCTTTGGCTCCAAGGAAAATCCTGCTTTCCTTCCATGTCAAATCGAGATGTTTTCTATAGAAATAGCAAGGAAATACAACTACTGGTTGCATTTTTGCATGGCAAGAGAAAAAAAAAGTTCATTCCTCTGCCCTGGAAAGTCGGGGACTTCGTGTTCAAAAACGTCAACAAGATTGATGAATTTGTAGTCCATTTCATGAACTTGAACCGAAAATATGTTGAAAGGCTAAGAAGGTTCGACCCTAATGGGATTTTTCGAGAACATTTACTAGCACTTGTGTTTGGCAATTCCTTTATCCATACACGCCTGACCAAAGACAGAGACAATGATGACAACACTCTTGCTCCTGATGATGGCGACGTAGAGAAATTTCAAAGCACAACTAAATTGTACATACAATAGGGAAAAGGCTCCGGTGAGAAGAGTGTTCAGTCCCCCGCCAACACTCCCAAGAGTGCGACATCACGGAGCATCGCTTCAACGGCCCACCCCAGTAAGAAAGCAACCCATAAATCTTCAAACGAAGGAGGAGATAAGAACCCTCCTCGTGGAAAAATTGATAGTTCTCACAAGCTTCCCGTGATGAAGAAGAGAAAAAACATTGTAGGGCAGGCAGAAGAGCCTGAAACTGAAAGTGAGAACATGCAACTTGAAACTGTTGTGTATGACGTGTTCCACAAAGTTGATCCACCAACGGACACAATGAACCATAGTTTGACAATGGAAATAACTGAGACCGACATTTTTGATGAAGATGAATCCTTTGTATTCCAAAGCGTTTTTTTTTACAGCCAATCTAAAATTTTAATTATTAAAAAGAGAGATGTAACAAATAAGAAAGGGAAATCTCGTTCAGATATTAACCTTAAGAAAATGCAGCCATCCCAAATCTCCTGATTTCATCGTGCAACCGTAGATGCTCTTGATGATTCCATTAGAGGAATTGAAGCGAAGAATGCTAGACTGAACGACCGAATCAAGGAATTGGAGGAGGCTTTGATTCCTACCCCATTGTTTGCCAATCCTTTAGCAAAAACCGTGCCTGCCACCCCTGCAACCAAGTTAAAAGGATCCTCCATCCTCCTCACATCCTATAGAGGCTATGTAGAGAAAAATATCAATAAAATAATGGAGCTAATTATTGAACCCTGGGAAACATCACAAAATATAGCTTTGTTTCAAACGAGGGCAAATGATTTGCATGAACATTTGCAGGCGGATTTAAAAAATGAAGAACGTTTCTATCTACAAATGGTGATCCCTTTTGGCAACCATGTCATCAACATCTCATATCTAAAAATAAGACAAGAGGATCTCCCCTCCCCAAACTGGATCAAACAATTAAAAGCATGTTGGAAAGAGAAAGTTAACAACCTACACCTCATTGTCGAATCATGTGAACAAGCCATATTAGAGAGAATAGTTTTTCAGAAACCTAACCCAAATAGACTTAGCTAGAAGTACCAACTAGGTTTAAGACTCAAACTTAATCCTCAACTCCTTGTCCTTAACCAAGCAAGCCTTCGATGAACAAGTTGATATTTTAAATGGGTTGTCTTTGGAAAAGTTTTACGACATCCTTGAATATGGTCAAGATGACGTTGAGAACTGGCTAGTGGACTATTTGACACACAATGAAGAAATTGAACAGGCTCTGCATAATATTTCTATCTATCTAAGGAAATTATAAAACGAGCTTTTCAACATAGAAATCTAGGATGAAATCAACGTGGCCCCCATGAGAAGCTACATTGAAGAATGGCTCCAAACTAGAACTGACAAGGTCACCGACAAAGGGCAACAACCGATTGGCACAATTCTAGTGGTCGTTGACGAGAGCAACAAAAAGGCATCAACTTCATAGTAAGTCTATATTGATCACATCTTTATACTGGTCACATCTTGATTTCTTTATCAATCCAGTTATTCTGCCTCTTTAAAAAGAAATCTCTAACCAAACACTGATAACTTCCAATTTATTTTTTTCTGGTCTTCCTCTCTACCGTCACGCACATATTCTTTCTACAGTCTTATTTCTTGTACTTATTTCTTTTATGGTCCGTAGGAGCCCCAATCCCAGTCTATATGACAAACACATTTAAATTTCCATAAATACATAAAAAGATTCCAGAAATATGTAGCAGACATTATTAATTTTTGATAAATTTCAAAGAAAACTAATTCGGGAACAATTTCGATAGTGCCTTGTGGGTTGCTTTCAGAATGCTAAATTAGTTATCTTTGTGCAGATCAATCATCTTCTTTTATTTTTATGTGCTCATAAATTTTTTTCTTCAACTATGTTGGATGTCAGGAAATTGTGTATATTATAATTGAATGTTTAATGTGTGTGATTCCTGGTCATTTTTTCCAGGAACCTTTATTAAAAAAAAAAAAAACTACTACTACTATCCTTTTTTATTGCTTCAAGTCAGTACGACGAAAATTTTCTAAGTCCCATATTTGAACTATACACGCCACATGAAAAAACTTAAACAAGAGTATCACATCTATAAAAAAACGCAGTAGGACTGACATCCTCGTTCGCATATTAACCCCATATTAAAATAATATTATGATTAACTAATTCGGGAGGTTATTTGGGGGTCATCTACCAGCTCGATGTCTTATGGATGGTGTGTGACACACTGGCACGAGTCATCTTCTGCATGGATACCACATGTACTTCAAGCTGCTTCCCACATGTCTCTACTGCTTCGGACTTCTATTTCTCCCTCGGTCCCACCATAACAGTGCATTTATTCCCATTCCAACCCAACAGGGACTACGCTGCCATGCAACACTTGTTTCTCTAAGCATAGACATGAAAAAGAAATGCCAAGACCTACTATGTAAATGGAAAGAGATTGTCAAGAAACTTGGAGTCACACCTAAATCTTTTCAAATACCATAGTTTTTACATGGTGTCTGTTTTTATTCGTGGTATCAACTTGTAACTATCACATGGTACATTACATTAGTGTTGTAACTAGCATTTGTATCAAATGTAGTTCTTTCATTCCATTTTTATAACAAGATATTGTTAATGGTAATAGCATGTATGTCCTTTAAAATCCCCCACAAGCATTGTTTCACCATGTACTGACCTTGGATTATGGTAGAACTCTCTGCTCATGCTTAAAATTACAGTTGGATTCTTATCTAATTTGTGTATGGAAAGAGGGTTTGTTTGCTACAAGATTAACTTACTCTTTATGTTAGTAGGGGGGCCACTATCTATGTGTATGCCCTTATTGCATATAGATCATGGTATATTGGGGCTTATACAATGTCGTGGTCCAATCCTCACAACCAATGTGCGATGGGAGGGAATGAGATTTTATAGTTGTATAAGTTATTCCAAAACACCTCGAGATAGGGGTATTTGACTATTATTATCCTTCTTATTATACCTTCCGATAGGCATGGTATATAGTGTTGAGTTAGGTTTGACTTTCTATTAGTTCATGGTTGACCATAATATATACACCCCTCTATCTAAAGTTTAAAAAATAATGATTAATTTTAAATTTTAAATCTCATTTATCTGATATCTTATTGACCAAAAACTTTGAAGTCTTATTGATGCCTTCACTTCCCCCAATGTTATTGTAATAAATATTTCTGCCATCTAGTCATTTCATGCCTACTCCTTCTCTCCCTATTTCCTTAAACAATACTTTCATTATTATATTCGACGGGTATATGCTACCTAGTAGCCTTGTTTATTTAGACATACATGCACACACAAAGGAGAGAGGGAGGGAAAGGTTGAGCAACCAAACATAATCACCCTACAACAAATCAAAAATAATGCTAATAGGGTGACACTACCTCTTTGGATGCCTTTATTAGCATAAGGATTGTGGGAAAATTATTCCTTATAATCATTATGGGATAGGAGGAAAGGAGATTTTATAACTGTAAATGATATTGCAAAACGCAACAAGATAATGACATCTCACTATGATTATTTACACATAAACATATACACATACCTTGGGGAGAAGGGCAGGGAAGATCGAGCAAGCAAGCATAATTACCCTCACAACAAATCAACCATCATATTAGTAGAGTCACCACTACCTCCGTGGAGAGCCCCATTGACATAAGAGTTGTGGATACCTTTGAAGCACCATTATAATTAAATTGTTAAGGACAATAACTTTTTACAACTGCATGATCAATCAAATAAATTGATCAACCTCACATCCCTAATTATGTCAAATGTGTTTATAGGTTTTCTTTATAACAGGGTTATCTTTCGAAACCTGTTGATGTACAACACACTGTCCATCAAATCAGTACTGGGAAAACTACATCTACGTCAGTGGTGATGCTACCATGCTCATTCCTTCATGCCCATCCCTGTTTTGTTTCGACGGTTTCTGCAAGGAAGCTAAAGCCCTTGCTAAGTCACAATTTACTAGTATATCCAACGTGTGGGTTCTTAGATATACTCTTGGGTTATAATGGTAGCGAGTTGATTTGATCTTGGACCAACCAAAATCACTCTAACAAGTTACTGATTCCCATGGTTTTAAAAAAAAAAAATTAAACTATCAACACATTAAAATGAGTGAACCAAATTATATTTTAAGGACCTTCCATCAAATACAAATACATACTTTGGAAAAACAAAACAAATTAACATAAAAATATATTAACACCCAACCTTACACCTCACTCGAATGAGTTACACTTTTCCATGGTTTTAAAAAAAAGGTTGGGCTATGGTCACATTAAAATGAGTGGACCAAGTTAAATTTTATGGACCGTCCATCAAATACAAATACTTTGGAAAAACGAAACGAGTGGACATAAAGGTATGTTAAGGCCCAACCTAACATTCCAAGAAAAGAATCCATAGTGCACCCCATCCCCATATGCCATGTCAAATATTTTTCGTGAGTCCAAGGAAAGAACATCATATGTGAAGGCATGAGGAGCAGCGTTCATAAGGTGCCAAGGGGAGAGCCCACGGGTAAATAGTAATGCGCTACACATTGACATCATTTGCTCATTGTTCCATGTAGTCGAGGTTCCTCTCTCAGCAATACTGTTGTGATACATATACCAAAGCCCACTGGTAAGCATTTACACAAGAGCCCACTGGTTTTTCGAATAGCAGGTTTTCACTATGCAGTCGACATTTTTCTTTGGTGGATTTTGTCACACACCTCAATCATAAGCCACCTACCTGCTCACCTGTGCATCGAAATGTTTGCACTCGCAGCGGAGGTTACCAACGGTGTACGCTTATATGCGGAACAAACACGCACCAGAGAGAGGTCGAGCCAATAGAATTGAGATTTTGTTTTGCAATAGCACTTATAAAGTATTTTTGTGTTGTGTTGGAACAAATTCATCTCCATCTAAGGGACTCAACTAACCAGTTGCACACAGAACGGTCATTCAACCATTGAACACAAACAGTGTGCTTGGCCTCGACAACTTTAACAGATACGGATAAGTTGTTCGACCTCAGCGCAATTCATCAGTCCCCACAAACCCAAAATACATTCGTATGCATACCATTCGATACGATACCAGGGAAAGAGAATACGCCCTCGCTTTCTACAGGGCCAGTCCAGGTGCAAGTGCAAATTATCCAGTAAGCGCGTAAAGTGTTTGGAAATAGTGATCGCAACTCTCAGGATTCGATGTGTGAAGGCACTCTTATAAGCACATTCAAATTTCAGCTCAAATCTAAACCGATCGAATACACCATGGCAATGTGAAAGCCAAGTATGGGATCATATCAAGAATGTATGCAAACTGTTTGGAGAAATCTCTTAATAACAAGAAGCAGATGTGTGTTATTTTAAAGGCAGTAGTAGAGATGCAGGGACAGGGACAGGGATAAGGGACAGGGACAGTGGGCTCATCTTGAGGGACAGTGGGCAGGGACAATGGGCTAACAAAGGACAGGGACAATGGTCTAACAGGGATAGTGGGTAGAGCAGCAATTTTTCAGTGGTTAGACCAACAGATAGTGAAGGGTTAAGCATAAAACATCATGACAATGGGACAAGAAACTGTAGAACCCGTGGAAACAAATGATATAGGGCAAGTGAAAATTGCCTCATCAGCCAAAATTGGAAAGTGGGTTTGGGTTAATGCCAAACAGTACCGGGGAATTTTAAAATGAAGACTAGCTCGTCTGAAATGGGAGAAAACAAGGGAAAAAAAGGTCTCAAAGGGAAAGTACTTGGGTCCTTCGCAAGAAACAACATTCAAACAAGTCCTATTTGCAAGTATGTGGCAACAAGTCCAAAGGAAAAGGAAAAGGAAAAGTCATTGATGATTATGCCTTATATAGTTCCACATCCACACCTCTCACTTGGTCATCTGATCTTTATGTGAAAGAACTGTTATAGGTAAAAGAGAGGCTGGAAGTAGTAGAAGCTAAAGAGTTGGAAAGAGATTGTACAATCCATAGAATAATAGCCAAAAACCAGGCTTTAGCAGAAAGCAACAAAGTTCTGAAGGAGAAAGTGTCATTGCTACAGGAAGCTCTCCGAATGGGGAAAACAGAATGGCAACGCATGAAAGCGGAAGTGCAAAACATGAAGAAAATTGCAGTGGAGAATACAAAGGTGATGAATGTGAAGCCATCCCAAAATAAGGGGGGTGTAGTTACCCAAATAGACAACAATGAAGAGACATCAAGAGAAGAGACGAAAGGAGATTCCGCAAAACTCTCCAAAACCTGGGCTCAAATTATTAGCAATCTTGCTAAGAGGGAAGGAGAAAGAAACATTCAGGTTAACAACATGCAAGATAGAGAAAACAAAGAAAGACAGGATAGAGCAACAAACATAATTATCAAGGGGGTGAAAGATTATGGGAAAAATGAATGTACTCTTTACCTTGCAAGAGACTTCTTGAAAGACAAGCTCCAATGGCAAGGACAAATATGTCAAGCATGGAGAGTAGGTAAGCCTAACGGTGAGAGAGCCAGGCCCATAAAAGTCATCATGCCCAACTTGCGTGATAAAGATATCTTTCTAAGTAGGAAGAAGTTCTTGAGGGGTTCTCAGTTTTTTCTAGAAGAAGACTTAACTGTAAGACAACAAGAGGAAAGGAGGGACAAGATGACAAAAGTTAGGGAAGCAAAAGATGAGGGGAAAAGAGCATGTATTTATAAAGGTAAAGTTGTGATAGCACAATTTGGACCTCCTTCCAAAACAAGGCAGCAAGACAAGAGCAAAGAAGAGGCAGCAAACTCTTCAGCAAGAATTGAGGAAGCAAGGTCAGTATGGTCAAGCAGGGACAAAGACTCAACAATGAGTCTTGCATGCCAAAACAAATAGCAATCAAATCGTACCCAAGTTTCCTTAATATTAGTTTGTTGGAATTGCAGGGGTTACCCATGGAGACGAGGACCTAGGTTAGGGCCTATTGCGGAAGATAGAGACATAATTTGCCTCATAGAAACACATGAGCATGAAGGGTGCAAGACACCTTTGTTTGAAGGGTATTGGAAGATAGCAGTGTGGAACAAGGCAGCAGGGAATGGCAAAGGGAACGGGGGTATCATGGTATTAGTAAGAGAAAAAGAAGGTTGTTTCATTCAGCTAGAAAAAGAAGACCCAAATAAGCAATTTGTCTGGCTTAAAATATCAGAAAATGGAAATCACATCAGAATTGCAGCATGCTATTTTGCGCCGCAAGTATAAAAAATCTACAAAAGTAAAGGGCTTGACCACAAAGATCCCTTTGCAACCTTAAAAACATATATTGCAATATATTCTCAACTAGGTGAAGTCCTTATAGTGGGGTATTTCAATGCTAGAATTGCAGGTGAACAAGCTAGCATTCTTTGTTGCAAAGAAGATGGTGACCCTATCTGGCTTACAGAAGAGAGTAATCATCAGTGGGAACGAATTTCAGAGGATAAAGGCTACAATTTCTTTGCAAAACAATTGCTTACGCTATGTGGGGATTTCAATTTAGTCATTTGTAACGGTATGACTAGATGGGAAAAGTCTGGTAATTTCACTTGCAATACTTACAACGGAGCAAGTGTAGTAGATTATGCAATTTGCTCGCATAATTTGTCTTAAAAAATGAAGTGTTGATTGGAGATCAAATTTGGGACTTAAAATCGGACCACAAGCCAATTTATTTAAGTTTCTCTTGGTCCACCGAAAAGAAGCAATTAGGGTCAAAAACTCAGTGTGTTCAACAAAATCTCCCAAATGGCAGAATTATTTTGACTCCAGAGAATTGTAATACCTTCAAAAATACGTTAGAGAGGCTCTTCGAGAAGGAGGAAATCTCATTTCATTGCCTTCATAGTCACGGATTAACACATTTAATTCAAAGTGCACTTGCTGAGTGCAAAAGAGAAAAAATTAAGAAGTCTTAAACAAATTGTTTTTCGGTTAATGATTGGTTTGACGAGGAATGTAAAAAGGCAAGGAGAAGGTGGAAGGAATTATAAAAGGATAACATAAAGCTCAAAGCTTACCAGCAGATAGTAAGAAAGAAAAAGGCTGATTTCATAGTTTCGAGGAGAAAAGAACTAATATTCCTTGGGAAAAATAACCCCAAACTATTATGGAAGGAGCTCCAACCGAAAAAGGTGCAAACTGAAAACAACATTACAGCTTCTAAATGGTTTGACTATGCAAAACAACTTTATGAGCAGGATCCCAAGGTTGACCATCCTCCCTTGGTCAACATAGATACAAAACTCTTCACGGTGCAAGAGGTAGAGATGGGTATCAAGAGGTTGGGCGCTGGAAAAGAAAAAGACTTAGATGAACTCCAAGCAGAGTATCTAAAGTGGGGCTTAAAAATTATTTCACCTCACATCACAAAAATTGTCAACAACATCATATAGCAGGGGTTCCCCAAAGATTGGACAACTAGTATGGCAATACCTCTTTTCAAGAGTGGTGACGTCAATAATCCCTCCAATTATAGAACCATAATGATAAACCCCTTGTTCGCAAAGTTATTTGGAAGCATGTTAGAAAAGAAAATCAGCAAGTGGGCAGAAGAAAGAGATAAACGTGCTAAAGGGAAAGCAGGTTTTAGACCTAAACATTCCACAGTTGATCATTGCATAACTTTAAGGCACATCATTGAAAAAGCTTGGGAAAAAAAGGAAGAAGTTTTTTGTTGCTTTGTTGATTTCAGAAAATCCTTTGACACGGTTCCTAGGGATAAGCTTTGGAGTAGGATGGAGGAACTCGAGGTTCCCAGGCATTTGAGAGCAGCTGTGCATATGATGTATGAAGAGGTGAAAGTCAAAATTAGAACTTTAGCAGGCATTTCTGAAAGTTTTAGAAGCGATATCGGGGTCAAGCAAGGTTGCCCACTGTCTTCTACCCTTTTTGGGTTATATATTGACAAGCTTGAAGAGTGGCTAAATTCGTAAGGGGGTGACGGTATCCATTTGGGCAAGTTCGTTATAAGGCTTCTTTTGTACGCAGATGACCTTATATTGATTGCTAAATCAACTCTTGGTTTGCAAGAGCACTTATGTTCCCTTGAGCATTTTTGTAGAAGGGTGGGGATGCAATTCAATATTAGCAAAACAAAAGTAGTGGTTTTCTCTAACAAAAGAAAGTGTAACCAACATAAGTTCTACTTTGAAGGCAACATTCTGGAAGAAGTTGCAGACTACAAATACCTCAGAATTGACTTCAACAGAAATTTAAGTTGGGATGGTTGTAGAGAGAAAAGAACTTTAGGGGATTGGAAAGCATTTTATTCTTTTCAAAACAGGTGTAGAGAGGCAGAGTTGTGGGACTGGAAAACCACTCTAACTATTTTTGGGCTTCTAGCGATTCTGGTGATTCTCTACGGTTGTGAACTATGGGCCAGTAGCACAACCGAGATGCAGTGGAAACAAATTGAGAAAATTCAGAAGAGGTTGATTACAAACAAATTCAAAATTAAAAGTGCAGTTCCTTATGCTATCCTGTTAAGTGAAACAGGGGCTGCCCCTATTGAAGCAATTGCTATGGTGCGATTCATAAGGTATTTGAAAAAAATTGAGCAAATGGAAGAGGGTAGATGGCCTAAGGTTTTGTTTAGTGACAGATTGTGCAAAAGAAAGAAGACTTGGATGCGGCAAAATAACAAATGGTTTAGTAAATGGGGCATTTTCTTGAGCATGTGTCCTACAAAGAGTAAAGAGATAAAAACTTTTGTTATGGATAAGTTCCATAAACGTACTTGGTAGAAAGCACTAGGGAGAAAGAAGAAGTACTACATTGAAGAGTTTAACCCCACTCATAACCATCAACAAAAGGCGTACATAGGGGCCAATATTTCTTGGAGATCTAAAATTTTCATTGCTCAATTAAGGACTAATTCTCATCAACTCCGTTGTGAAACAGGGTGCTGGAAAAGGCCATAAGAAATGTGGGAGGAAAGAGTATGTATTTTTTGCTCGTCCGGAAAACTGGAAATAGAAAAACATTTCATTTTAGAATGTGAGGCCCTCAAAGACAGCAGGGGAAATTATACAGGTATTCTGGCAGCTAGTTCTTGGGATAATCTATTCAGCAAAGAGTTTGTCGAGAAGCTCGGAGCGATTATTGTAAAACTTCACAGGAAAAGGGTCGAATACAAAATTCAGATGGAAAAGCAATCTGTCCCGTAGGCTATTTTTAGCCTCGTGGACGTTAAAAATACTTTCTTTCTTTCTTTCTAAAACCAACGGACCCTCCTTAAGAAATAATATTTAATTATAAAATAACTTAGTTACATAGGATGCCAAGGTAGGTTAGAGTGACCTGTTGTCCTAACTTGTAATGCCCCATATTTTGACCTTAGGTAGTTAGAACATTATTGTTTAACCAATCTTGACAGTTCAAAGTTTAGCATTTGTTTGGAGTCAGTTAGACTTTGTTAGACATTGAGATATGTACCTCTAGGCCTATTTGTATGT
>ML814665.1:23280-44168 GCA_009831015.1 Picea engelmannii
GGTGATCGGTTTGAAAGTTGGGATTCTTTGTCTTTCTCATTTTCTCATTATTTAGAAGATCATTGTTCTTATGCAATTGAAAAGACTAGTTCTGTCTGCTTGTCATTTTTGTTTCCATTGAAAGATTGGTTTGGATTTTGTTGATTGCTTTCTCATTAGTTATTGGTTTTCCTTACCTTCACCACTATGGTGTAGATCCTTTTTGAAAAGTAAAAAACATTTTTCTTTCAAAAGCATTTTTTCATTTTGAAAATATTGAAAATCAATTGTTGAAATTGTTGAAAAAAGAGCAATTAGGGAATTGTCATTATTGCATGATTCATTGAAATTGCATTTAAAGGAAATTGTGTATCGTAGTTCAAGGTTGTTCTAGAACACTTCTCTTTCCCTCCCGTACATAGGATTCATCGAACGAAATTGATATATTTTCATTCCTATCTATGCATTTTTGGGTCAGAGTCTCACACAACATCAGTTTCACCTCCATTTCCTTTGAGTAACAACAACTCTTAAAATTTTTGTGCAATTTAAAAAATTTAACTAGTAACTCTTTTCTAGGACTCTATTACACCAACAATTAGCTAGGCTAGCGCTTTGGAATAGGCAGAGAGATACACTCTCCAAAGCACAAAAAACACAATAGCATCTTGTGTTAAGGAGTGTCAAATTCCATTTACAACATTCTGTCCTGGGAAGCCCTTCTCACACAAGGGTCAAACACGAGGTCGCATTGATATTGACGAAGTTACTCACCCTGCTTTGTTGAAATCAGTGTAGAGATTGCACGTATTATGGGGATCGCTTAGAGGTATACCCACAATGATGAGTGGAAGCCTCCTAAGTTGATTTCGGGCTAGATACCCTGCCCTTGCATGTGGATCGGACTGTCGACTGTCCCCCCAGGCTTTATTGTTGTCGGTGGTGACCTTAGTGGCCTATCTTCTTAGGATCTTACACAAGGTGACTGTGAAGGGGAAAGTCTTCACGGTACCTGGAATCGACGTTGGCCAAACTCACTCGGGCTCCTTGGAGGGTATACCCACGATTATGTGTGGGATCTTGCACCAGGGTGTAAGTCCGTTAAGCAGGTCGTCAACGTAATTTTTCCACCCTAGCCCAACCCCTTCTCGTCTCGTTGTTGCGACGTTGGATTTCATCACCAACTAGTAACTTCAAAATTAGAAGGTATTGTTTGCTTGGTGTTGTTTCCTAGATTTTGTTTACTAGCGCGTGCTGTTTGTTTACCCAGAGTTGACCATAAGAATTTCTTCGTAAGTTTGTAACTTGTTCACAATAGATCCTCCACGTCATTCTCGTAGAATGCAGGGTTTGTCTCCAGAGCATCTGGAAGGTTCTCAACCCCTGCCTACAAGTTCCCCGGAGGGCTCTCCTCAACAGAGTGAATTCCAAGACGTCTCCACACCACAAGTGGAAAGAACTGACTCCCTAGAAAGTTTTTGAATTTCCAATACTCAAGAGGACTTTCGGCTTCACCCTGATTCTGAGAGACGTTTTATGCGAATGAATTCTTCCAGAGACTTAATTGTTGTGTATTCTGGATGTCTGACTGGACCTTTTCCCGGACCTGAAGGCCAAGATCCTTTTTGGTCTGCTAGAGTTTTTAGACGTGACCTTTTTGGTGCAGGATCAGGCGTTGAAATCATCGTCTCACTTGCGTTCCCCGAAACCTCTGACCCAGACTCAGTACCTTTTACTACTGCTTATTATTTTCCTGGGACAGAAGCTCCGCGAGCTGACCACATCTTGACCGTCCCAATAGAAATGGCCCATTACACAGACACTATGAATATTCACACCGAGATTACAGCGGTTAGTCAAGCCCCCATCGGCACACCGCTCTTGCCCAAAGTCACCCCGACACTTCCACTCGGGTACCGTGCGTTGAATGCCTCTATTCCCATTCCTATGCAAATCCCATCTGGAACTACTGGTGGTCCCTCTTCGTCTGGGCACTCTCCTCCCGGTTTCATTCCGACACTTCCTCACTCCCTTTTCAGAGGATCTTCCTTGTCCTCTACCGGCAACACTAATCCTAGTAGCACCATTTCGTCGTTCACACCAAATTACCAGATTCTTGGTGGACAATTTCACCAAGGAGGTTCGACTCACCCCCCCTTTGTAGGGCAAATTCCTATTGGAACGCAAATCCCAATTGGAACACAATCCCCAATTGGAACACAACCCCCGATTGGAGGACAACCACCACCCTACGGACAAAATATACCTCTATCCTTGGCCGAGTATTGGAACCATCTGATACAGAATCCTCAATCGACTGGGGGGAAACAACTTCTAGCTACATCCATTATACCCCCTAGCATAGGCCAACCATATCTAGGTACATCCAATCCTATATGGGGATCTAATGTTCAAACTCATGTCCCTGTTCAAGGATACAATCCTATGAATTTCTTTCCTCCGCAACAACCACCGAATCTGCTTGCGTCTTCACATTATATGAAAACTGCTTATGGTCCTACTGGTTTGCCGACGAGACTCCCTCCCCAAAGCCACCATTACCCGCATGTGAATAGAAAGTTACCCTTCCTGGCTACTTTGGATCTCCTGGATCTGTCAAGGATTTTAAACGATCCCATCCATCACTCTCCCCAATGGCCCGCTATTCCAGCCAAATTACCATCTGAAATCCCTAAATTCGATGGAAAAGCGGGAGAGGACCCGAACAATCACGTCATGACTTTTCATCTCTGGTGCTCATCCAACTCCTTGATGGATGACTCCATCCGATTACGACTTTTTCAAAGAACTCTCATGGGTTCTGCTGCGAAGTGGTATATAGAATTACCACAAGATTTCTTCGCTGACTTCAACACCCTAGCCATGGCTTTCCTCACCCACTACCAGTTACTTATTCGTTATGAAACAGGGACTGATATTTTGAGTTCATTCAAAACAAAACAAAGCCACTCATATATCCGATCACATCCATGAATGGCGATGAATATGACGTCTCATCAAGCTCGAACTCCCTGACCAGTTACTGGCAGAATGGTTCACAAAATCATTTGTGAACGACATCGCTCGTGATATCGCCATGGGTAGAGTTGTCACAGAAGAACATGCCATAAGTCGTGCCCAATACCTTGATCTCATTTACTCACAAACGGGTACTCTTTACGACTTACTCCCTGATGCACCTCACCCTTCCACTTCCGCCACTTCAACTACTCCAGCTGCTTCTCACGCAGTAGACGGTGTGATTGGCACTTTCAATGCCCAACCACATTCCGCCTCAAGCACTCACCCCAAACCCGCTTCTAATGTTCAAAATGCTCCATCTCCTACCCCTCCCACTAGCAAGACTTCTGAGGTAAATGCATTCCAATCTACCCCAGCCGGTAAAAAAAATCTCGAAAGGGAAAGGGTAAGAATAAGGAGGACAAAAATACTTCTCAAGCAGAGAAAACCAAAACCCTCCCTGTTGATGACAGGGATAGGCGCAAGCCCCGATATCCTTGTCTTATCTGTGGTGATGACCACTACACGAAAGATTGTCCACGACGCACCGAGGTCGCTAAGTTCCTTCAAGGAGCTTCGAAACCACCCGCTCCGGTCGTTTTGTCCCAACCCTTCCCCTCTCAACAATAGGCCCAATTGGTCATTCACGACCAACCTTCCCCTTCTACTACATCCTATGTTTTGATGTGCACTGGCGATTCAAAGAAAAATGACATTGCACTCACCACTCGAGCCAAAGATTATTCTCCCTCTAAAGAGAAGGTTGATGATCTACCTCCTTCATTGGTACAACCCTCTCCTACAACTCCACCTACAAATTGTCCTCTTCATCTTGAATGACCGAGCCTTGACATAGTTCTTCGACCCCCTCCAAAGGGCGTTGTTCGGAAATCGGCTTTCAATCCTCATACTCGTGCTGCCTAGAACTACAACATTGTTGAAGATCTAGCACAAGCACCTTCTGCGATGTCATCCCTCGAAGTCCTCCAAAGTTGTCCTGCACAACAGAAGGCACTGTTGAAATCTATCGGTGGAATTGACCCGATGAATACGAATTTAATAATTTTTTACTTGGAAGATCACATTCCAAGGTTACCCCCTCAACTCGCGTTCCAAATCCAAGTGATTGTCTTCGATAAAAGAATTTGTCAAACCATTATTGACGAGGGTGCCTCGACGTGTGTCATGTCTATCAGCTGCTGGAAAGCCATTGGCTCTCCCTCTTTGATTGAATCCCATACTACTCTCAAAGCCTTCAATGGCTCTACTTTTAAGCCCTACGGTGTTCTTCCTTCGTTGCCAATCACGCTAGAAGGCAAAACGGTCCAAGTCAAAGTGGAGGTTTTCGAAGCTCCTCTCGATTATAATATACTGCTTGGCCGTAGCTGGATCGATTCCATGCATGCAGTTGTGTCGACTCTCTTCCATGTTGTCCGTTTCCTGCATCAAGGAAAGGTCGTCACCGTCGACCAATTAGCCTTCTTTAATTCAAACATGCGTATTGGCAACATACTGTTTATCGCTAAAACCCCGCCAGGTTACGAGAACGTCGGTGTAGGCCTTCTTAAGGACTCTTCGTTAATGGGTACTTTCCCCATTCCATCGCCCGATGTTCCACACTCGTCCATTGCTTCAATCAACATGATATCCACCTCGATTCATGTAACGCCTGCGTCTCACGACCCATGGATGGTACCTGACCCTGGCGATCATCTCTGTTACGGCAACGAAATGTCGTTAAGTCCGGTCGAATCTGCCTATCAGACCATTCAATCGACAACCCCTCCTACCTCCCCCCTTGATGAGTTATCTCTAGATCCTTTCCGTGTCATTTTTCCCACAGACGAAATGATCATGTCTGTCATGGAAGAAACCCCTTGGGACGATGGTCATCACCATTCCATCCTTTTTCTGGAGCAACATACCATCGAGAACTACCAACGGATCTCGACCCCGTCGACCGTTGTTGTGATTTCAACCATTCTCGAGTCCACACACGATGTGTTTTTCGAAGGGAACTTAAGCAACATTTCACCCACTACTCCCATCGACATATCCATCAAACTTGGAGTTGTCGAAAATGTGCACATCGGAGCTTCGTGTTCCCCTGATGAAATCGCCACCTACACTTCACTTTTCAAAGAGTTTCGTGACGTTTTCGCCTAGAGCTATGAAGAAATGCCAGGTATCGACCCCGACATTGTGATTCATGAGATCAAGACATATCCAGATGCAAAACTCGTCCGAAAATGCCTTCGTTCGGTTCACCCCCGTAAAGCGACTGTTATCAAGCTTGAAGTCGAGAAACTTCTAAAAGCCGACTTTATTTACCCAATGGCCCTCACTGACTGGGTTTCCAATCTTGTCCCGATTGACAAGAAACAAGGCACGATTCGTGTAAGCGTTGATTATAGGGATATCAACAAAGCTTGTCCCAAAGACAACTTTCCTACCCCCTTCATCGATCAGATTGTCGACGATTGCGTTGGAAGAAAAATCTTCTCTCTAATGGATGGTTTCTACGTATATAATCAAATCAATATTGTTCCCGAGGATCAACACAAAACTGCCTTTATTTGTACTTGGGGCACTTTTCCCTATTGGAAACTCCTTTTCGGTCTCAAGAATGCTGGCGCAACTTTCCAACGCGCTATGTCTTATGCCTTCCATGATATCAAGAACATCGTGCAACCATATCTTGATGACTTACCTGCTCATTCTATGCGCCGAGTTGATCATCCAAGCCACCTCTGAGCCATTTTCATCCACTGTCGGTTCTACCATATCCGCTTGAATCCTCATAAGTGTGTTTTCTGCGTTGAATCTGTCCGACTTATAGGCTTTGTTGTTTTGCGTCAAGGGATCAGGGTATATCCTTTAAAGGTCGAGGCGATCCTTAATCTCCCTCCTTCTACTATTCGCCAGTTACAAAGTTTGCAGGGGAAAGCAAAATTTCTTCGTCGTTTCATCCCAAACTACGCCGAGATAACTCGTGGATTTACGCGACTTCTCAAAAAAGGGTCCAAGTTCGTATGGGATACCATCGCAAACAAAGCCTTCGAAGCTTTGAATCTGTCTCTGACACGTGCTCCGCTTCTCTCCCCTCCCAATTACAGTCACGATTATTTCCTCTACTTTGCAGCCTCGAATTACACTATTGGCATGGTTCTCGTCCAAGAGGATGAGTCTCACAACGAACATGTTATCTATTACTTGAGTCAAAGTCTAACACCCACCGAAACCAAGTTTTTACATGTTGAAAAACTGGCCTTTGCAGCCGTCCAAGTAGTTCAACGCTTCCGGCACTATATCCTCTCTCGCAAGACTACAATGATTTCTAACTGCAACACTATGCAACACATTCTCGCACGCCAATTGCTAGGGGGAAAATACTCCAAATGGATTTTCATACTCCAGGAGTTTGACTTGAAATTCGAACGAGCCACGTCAAAGAAATCCTTAGTGTTTTCCGAGTTGATATGCGACTTTCCCTACTCTGAAACAGAAAGCGTAGCAGCCGATTCATTACCTGATGAATCCCTTTTTCTCATTAGTTCCGATGATATTTGGTATGGCGATATCATCATATATCTCCAAACCCATACTTTCCGGCCCAATTTGTCCAGTACTGACCGACGTCGAATACGCTACCAAGCCCGTCAATATATTATCCTCAAGGACACTCTTTACCGTCGGGGGATTGACTCAGTTTTCCGACGCTGCCTCACGTTCGATGAAGCCGAGAAAGCCTTAAATGACTTCCATTCCAGAGCCTGTGGTGGTCATATGTCCGGGTATGCTACTGCCTAAAATATCTTACGCACAGGATATTTTTGTCCTTCATTATTTAACGATTGCATCATCGCCGTCCAAAAATGCCACGCTTGCCAGACCTATAATCATAAGATACGGTCACACCCCACTCCTCTTCACCCTATGGTCTCCGTTGGTCCCTTTGTGAAATGGGGCATCGATTTCATGACCTGTCACCCCCACTCGGCCGGGGGGCATGGATACATTATTGTAGCCGTGGATTATTTTACGAAATGGGCCGAAGCGATGCTGACATTTGACAATACTGGAAAGACCGCAACTTTATTCATTTTCAATCACATCATAGCTCGTTTTGGTGTTCCTCAAGCTATCATCACCGATCACGGTAGTCACTTTAGAAACTTCATGATGTCCGAACTCACTGAAAAGTTGGGTCTTCGCCATGAAAACTCAACGCCCTATTACCCACAAGCCAACGGCCAAGTCGAAGCGATTAACAAAGTTCTTATAACCATGCTTCGATGAATGATAGGAATTCACAAAACAAGTTGGCATACAATGTTGTTTTCAGCATTGTGGGCTTACAGGACATCTGTCAAGTCCGCTACTGGGTTTACACCTTTCCGATTAGTCTATGGTTTGGAATCCATTCTCCCAATCGAATGCGAGATACCCTCTTTAAAACTAGCTGTCGAACTCCTACCAAACACTTCTGCTGAAGAAGAACGTCTGTTGTACCTTATGCGATTAGAAAAAACCCGACGCGATGCTGCCCTAGTCATAGAAACCCAGAAGAAACGTGTCAAGGCCCAATATGACAAACATGTCAAGCCTTGCATTTTCTCCGAAGGGGATCTGGTTCTCTTCTACGAACAAGATCGAGATCTGCTAGGGACTGGAAAATTCGAAGCCATGTGGCGGGGTCCTTATATCGTCAAACGAGTTTTGGAAAAAGGAGCTTACGAGTTAGTAGATTACTATTGTATCCCTTTGAGCGAACCCATAAATGGGTTGTACTTGAAGAAGTACTATGCATAAGATCACTTGTGCACGAGTACTTGTATTTTATTGTATCATACTTCTTGTGTATTACTGTAATTTTCTTTTTCGTTATCTGTTCTCTACCCTTATGTGACGTTGTGTTTGATTTCCAAATGTCGAAGTCTTCGCTACCCTATCTTGGCTTCGCTGATGGCGTTAGCCGTAGTACTCGGAACCTTGCCTCCACTGCATGGGCAATTTACGCCCCTACATATGAACTTGTCTCTTTACGAGGTGTATGCCTCGGCCGGGCGACCAACAATATTGCAGAATAGAGCGTCGTCATCGAATTATTAATTGATGCTATCTCCCTCGGTATTCGTCGCTTGGTTGTACGACTCGATTCACAGCTCGTAGTACTACAGTTGAGTAATATCTATACTATTCGAAGTCCTACTTTGTTACTGGTGTATTTGCGAATTCCCCTCTTGGAACGTTATTTTGATTATATTGAATATCAACATATTCCTAGATGTCTAAATACATTAACTGATGCATTAGCTAACTATGTTTTAGACAAACATTTGAGTCATTTATAAATCAATCACATCACAAACATCACACAACACAAGATAAACCGGTAGAATCCATATGTATATATAATGATCAAAAAAGTTTTTTACAAAAAAGTTCTGTCCGAGGACCAAAATTTCAAAATCTGAAGCTCATAGATTCTACAAAGTGACGTCATGGATGACGTTCACGGTAACACATGACTGCCCGGGCAACCCTACGAAGCAGTCAGCCTGTGGAATCTGACACTCCTATTGTATGACGCTGATAACGTCGTGGAACCTCTCCAAGAGGCATGTCTGGAATATTTGCTTTCAAACCCTCCAGGTTTTGTTCCACCGCTTCATAATCCTCGACGTCCCATCGTGGCACTGGTGCCACCTCTCCTCACCGCTGAATAGGAGAGGTACCAAGAGGTCGGTAAGGTCCCACATCTGTGTCATAAAAAACGATTTTGTATTTAGTCCTTGGACGAACATATAAAAACATTTGCATATGATAAAATTCACAAAAACATTTAAAAAGAAAAAATGTGTACTTCTTACCAAGTTCCCCCCACTGAGCACCCTTGTGCAGGACCAAGTCCGGATCTCCTCAGAAATCCAACCTGGCATAAGCATAATCATCGACCATCAACATCTGTGGTCGCAACCAGTCGAAGAAGGTATCATCATATATGATAATTGGTCCAGCTACGTGCCGGGCCATTAGCTGACACCATCTCAACATTCTTGGATCTGTTGGAGCCGGTGAATCCCAATCAACCTGCAACCTCAGTACCAGAATCCTCTCGAGAAAGAAGGACACCAACAAAGACCCGTACCCAAATTGATTAAGGTTACCTTGCCTGCATTTGGTCAACTGCCTCTTCATGCTACGAAGCACTACATCTACCCAGTTAAAAGCCCGAGGCTCAGTACACTCTATGGAATACTGAAAGTAGCTCTGGAGAGCCATGTGAGGAGCGGAGCTCCCAACCATACGAGCAATGGTGAACAAAATAGTGCGGAGGGTCAAATCCCGCACTCCCCAAATAACTACTTTCCCTTTGCTCCTCTCTACCTCTGGAACACACTGTAAGCGACAATACTCACTCATAGGCAACCCACCACCTCTGCTACTAGTCAGGTTCACGTGGTACCCACGTCGTGACAGTCCTGTCAAGAAGTAAATGTCCTCAATATCCAAGGACAATGTGTGGACCCCTACATGGAATACTTGTTGATCGGGATCCCACATATGCACAAGGTACTCCAATAACCTGACTTGGGCCCTCATGTCCGAGATACGAAAGTACTTCAGAAGACCACAATCTCATAAAGCGACAATGGTGGCTGGATGATTTCCAGCAATGGCATTATCTTCTTTGTGGTCCCTTTCTCACCATTCCAGAACCATGGTGATGGCCAAATACCTGCAAAAGAAGCACAAGAAGAATATTAATAACTCTATTCAACATTTGGTATCTTTTCATTGAGCAAATTTTTAAAAAACTTTTACACTTTTCGGTTCTCGCAGGCGCCCTTTAGGCACAGTGCGAGGTTCTCGCAGGCACCTTTGGGCTCACCTGGGAGAATGGCTGAGTGCAATAGTAACCCCCAAAACAAGCTCAAAACGACGTTTTTTGCCAATAAAAATGAAAAATTAAACAAGGAAAAAGTAGAGGAAAAAGAGCCTACCTCACTGTCGCTGACGATTCGTCGAATGGATGCTCGTAACTCCCGCAATCTGACGCAGAATTTCAAGGGTAAAAGAGGGGTTTTTGGGCTCAAATAGTGGTAAAGTTAAATGATATGGTAAAAAGAGTTTTTACCCCATTATATTTACTTTTGCCATTTTATTTGGTTTTTACAATAATTTATTTATTAAAACCTAATGCCTAATGCCTTTTTGAGTACAACTTTTGCAGGCGTAACGACTTCGATGTTCATGCATAGGGATACAGATATTTTTTCTCTTCTTTATCGCATGTTTAGATTTTTTTTCATGGTTTTTGTACAAAATCTCGAGCTTGGTCTTTGTCCGTTCTGATGCTCGAAAATATATGAGAACGCGATCAAGCATAGTTTTATCACTTTTTCGGGCTCAACAAGGTTATACGAAAAATGAACCCCCCTGGAGTCCTCTTTAAGCTCTTTTCAGACTCTCTAAATATGAAAAGATAGCCGAGCGACCTTGCTATTTTCACGCTCGCTAAAGTATTTGAAGAAAGCGTCTGTTGGACGATAATTTATCTCTTTTTCGGTCTCATCAGACTATTTTATGAAAAATGAACTGAGAGAGTTCTCTTTTAAGTGTTTTTCAAGACTCTATAGTCATGAAAAACCTTCAATTTTTCTATCTTTGGACTCGTTAAACAAACATCGACAGACCCGTAATGGGACCGAACCACTCCTTCTTAGGGTTCATTAAACATACTCCGAGGGACTCATCTGAAGGATGAGCTTACATCAACAAGCATATGTTATCCTCTTCAAGCTTGCGTAAAAATAAAGAGGTACTCGCCATAAATGGTGGGGGAAAATTTGGGAAAGGGATGTGTTTTCATATTCATATTATTGGTAGTAAGTGTCGCTTTTGAACATGACACCCCCCTGTTCATTATTTGAAGTTGGTTTGGGTAATCCATTTGTCTCTCAAGGTCACTCCCTGTGTTGTCTTTGAGTCAATGCTGCCAAATCATTGGTCTTGTCATTCATATGTTCAAGAGAAGTTCATCCGAAACCTTTATTGAGTCGGCCATCTGCAATTGTCCATTCTCTCTATGTCGGCCTTCCCTGTGTCCAGTACAAATTACATTGTACTCTGTTCCACCTTCAAAATATGTTACTCATTTCATGTCATTGATGGGGGATACATCAAGGCCCTCCTGTGGCGAGTTTTGTTCCGTCAACTCCAACTCATTATCCGGAAACAAGACTTAGAAATTATTTGGTACCTTGGAACTTGCATGCCTCAATGGCAAGTCTCCTCGCTTTCGACAGTGGGTTTTCATCATTGACCCCTGATCAGGAGATTCCGTTGGATGTTCGACCTCAACTCATTTATTCACATTCGATGGATTGTACTAGTGTACCTTGGGAGTCATTGACCTTAATGGTTATTTCCCTCACACTTGTTAATGGTTTAATCAACGACCGGTAATCAAGTGGTTTCTACCATGTTCGACTTCGACACATGTAATCACATGGTTAGACTCGTACTTTTAGGTGACGAGAGTGAATACCCTGGATCTTATGTTTTTGGTCCAGGTTGCGATGGAACATGTATAATTTGTTGACACATAGATCCACTTTGTATGTCTCGTGGCTATGTCGTCTCAATTTGCATTTTCTGGCATAGATCCACAGTGTATTCTTGGTGGCTATGCGATATTTTGACGGCATGGATTCACAGTGTATGATTGGTGGCCATGACCTATCCTTACAGTGTCATTCATCCATGATCTGATTATGGGAATTCCTACCTCAGAACTAGTATGATATTCTGCAGATGCTTGATTGTTTGCAGGTTTCCGATTAGGTGCGCTCCTGGTTTCCGATACACACACACAGTTTACAAAGTATTTCGGCTATCACTGATTTCGGCCTTGTACTTTGGGGGGCATTCTGTTACCCATGATTTTGGTCATCTAGATGGTGTGTTGACGATGGTGTATTCAGGCTCTCAACAAGAAGTTTCTCCTGAGAAAAAGTGGAATTCATCTCCTTCCAGAAAACTTATTTTGAAGAGAGTTCGCAGGCTGCATAAGATCTAGGGTGCGAGAATGATCTATTCTCGCAGGCTGCCTTCATCTAGGGTGCAAACCCCTCGCACTGTGCTCTATACCTAGGGTGCGAACTTGATGTCAAGCTTGGAAAAAGGTGAAATCTCGATGGTTCTAGAAGGGTATCTTCTAGAAAATGGGTTGGCATTCGAATGGTTATCATTTTACCGGTTTCCTTGATTTGGTGGGATCATTCTCATCCATGTAACCATATCTTCCTCTCTTATATATTGATGGGATTCTCATGGAAAAGGTTAAGCAAGATTATTTGGAAAATTGGTGAAGGAATTGTGTGGAGAACCCAGCTTGAATAAGAGCTTGGAGACTCTAGTAAGTCTATCAAGAGGAATTGGATCTTCTTCATGCAAGGACTGAGCAAGTGTGTGTGTTGGAGCCAAGAGTCACCAAAAGGAAGCTTGCGACATCAAGGTGATTAGGCTGTATCTTCTACTTTTGATTAATATGATACAACGACATGTCCTTTTCCCATAAAGTCATTCTCACTTTATTGTGTAATTCCTTGATCATACACATAAGTTGACCATTGAATACGTTTAGCTATCTTCACTTTGGTTGGTTTGTGTCATCTTTGTCTTGACCTTGCGAGAGAACTGGAGTGAAGCTGGAGCAACAAAGACCCAAGGAAGCGATTCAAAGGTACGTCACTTGTTCCTCCTTGTTAGCTATTTCGATGGTCATAACTTAGCGAAAGAGTCATGTCCTGTCCTGTTTTGTTCTAAATCTAGGTGGATCTAGGGAGATCTGTTAGTGTCCACACCTACCGATTAGTCCGATAACACATCCTCATCCATGTAACCATCTCTCCTTCTCCTATATATTGAAAGGTTTCTCATGGAAAATGTTAAGCAAGATTGAATGAAGAATTGATGAAAAAATTGTGTGAGGAAATCTGCTTGGATAGAAACTTGAAGTTCCCATTTGACCTATCAAGCCGTGTCAGATCTTCTTCATATGATTGTAGAGCAAGTGTGTGTGTTGGAACCAAGGACCACCGAAAGGAAGCTTGCGACATCAAGGTGATCGGGTTGTAATCTTCTACTTTCATTTAATATGATACAAAGGCATGTCCCTTTCCCATAAAACCGTTATTGTTTTATTGTGTAACTCCTTGATCATATGCATAGGTTGACTTTGAATATACTATGTTATCTTCACTTTGGTTGGTTTGTGTTGTCCCAGAATTGATTACACGAGAGCACCAGAGCGAAGCAAGAACAACAGAGACTTAAGGAAGTGATCCAAAGGTATGTCACTTGTTCCTCTCTACTAGTAGATTTGATGATCACAACTTAGGGAAAGAGTAGTGTCCTGTCTTGTTTTGTTCTAGATACAGGTGGATCTAGGGAGATCTGTTAGTGTCTGCACCTATCGATTTGTCTGATAACAGAATTGGCGACTCCATTGGGGATAATACCCATTTTTAGTGGTTTTATTGGTTTTTTCTTGGCCATTTGCTCTTGACCTACCATTTCTCATTCCCATAAATCTCTCAATATTGAGGATATCCTCAATGACTCCTTGGGTCCAGAAGTTCTCTCAGAAATTTTGTCATTTTTCCAAATTTTGCTTGTTTACAGACCTTCTCGCACTGCACCCTTTAGTAGCCTGCGAGAATCACCTGAGTTCGCACCCTAGTGTTCATTCCAGTGCAAACCCCTCGCAGTGAACCTGTGTCCAGCCTACGAGAATCCTTGATTCTCGCACTGTAATACACTGCCAGCTGCGAACGCACTTGCAAAATTTTTGGTTTAAGTCTTTTATGTCCTCAGATACCCATATTTGTTTGTGTGTCTAGGAAGAACTTCTCTGACCATTGATTGGATTTTTCTTAGCTTCAGATCCCGTGAGTGATTGGCTTTCAGAAATCGAAAGCCCTCCTTGTTCATTTTGTCTCGATTTTTACCTCTTGACCTTTTTCTTCAAACAAGGATATAATCTCCGATCTTAGTATCCGACTGCTTGTTTGGTCATGAGCCTGTCACTGGTTTAAAAAGTTGAGATTGATTGTTTTTTCAATTGTTTATTACTTGGAAAGTTGTTATCCTTGTGCATTTGAAGAAGCTAGTTTTGTCAGTCTGTCATTTTTTGTCTTCACTGAAAGATCCATTTGGGGTGTTTATTGTGCGTTCTTTTGTTTTCGTTGATTGCTTACTTTTTTAGTTCCATCTCTGTTGTTGGTTTCTAATAAAAATGGAAAATATTTTCTTTCTTTTAAGCAACCTGTTATTCGAAAATATTGGCATTTAAACATTGAAAAAACACGAATAGAGAATTTGCATTGCTAGTGATTGTTTGATATTGCATTTTAAAGACGATCGTACATTGTAGTTCATGTTGTTCCAGAAAACTCCTCTTTCCCTCCTGTAAATAAGATTCATCGAACGAAATTTGTATCTTTCATTCCTACTTACGCATTTTTTGGGTCAGAGTCTCATACAACATTGGTTTCATCTCCGTCTCCTCTTGAGTAAAAACAACCTTTAATAATATTGCGCAATTTTAAAATTCAACTAGTAATTTTTTCTAGGGCTCTTTGATGGATGACTCTATTCGCCTACGCCTTTTTCAACGAACCCTTACTGGTTCCGCCTCTAAGTGGTATATAGAATTACCACGAGGTTTCTTCACCGACTTCAACACCCTCACTATGGCTTTCCTCATGCAATACCAGTTACTGATTCACTATGAAACGAGAACCGAGATCTTGAGTTCCTTCAAACAAAGAAAAGCCACTCATATCTCCGATCACAATCATGAGTGGTAATGTATCATCAACCTCGAACTTCCCGATCAGTTGCTGGCATAATGGTTCACGAAATCATTCGTGAATGGCATCACTCATGACATCGCCATGGGTGGAGTTGTCACAGAGGAACAATCAATCAGTTGTGCGTAATACCTAGACCTCGTCTACTCATAAACAGGTACTCTTTATGACCTTCTTCCTGATGCACCTCGTTCTTCTACTTCTACTACTTCGACCACTCCCACTTCTTCTCATGCAGCTGACGATGTGATTGACACCTTCCATGCCCAACCTCATTCCATCCAAACTTTTGGCAACAACCCGAAATCTATTTCTTCTAATGTTCAGAATGCTCTGTCTCCTACCCCTCCCATCGACAAGACTTCTGAGGTGAATTCTGTTCAATCTACCCCCGCTGCCAGAAATAAATCTAAAAGGGGAAAGGGTAAGACCAAGGAGGACAAAAATGCCCCACAGACTGAGAAAACTAAAACACCCCCTGTTGATGATAGGGATAAGCGCAAACCTCGAAACCCCTGTCTTATCTGTGGTGATGATCACTACACAAAGGATTGTCCACGACGAGCCGAGGTTACTAAGTTCCTTCAAGGGACCACGAAACCCCTCACTTCGACCATATTGTCACAACCCTTCCCCTCTCAACAATAGGCCCAATGGGTCATTCATGACCAACCTTCCCCCTCTAATACATCCTATGTATTAATGTGTACCGATGATTCAAAGAAGAATGACATCACACTTACCACTCGAGCTAAAGATTATTCGTCCTTCAAAGAGAAGGTTGATACAATACCACCTTTGTCGGTCCAACCATATCCTACGACCCCACCTACCAATGGTCCTCTTCATCTTGAACAATCGAGCTTAGATACAGTTCTTTGCCCTCCCCCAAAGGGTGTTGTTCAAAAATCAACTTTCAATCCTCATGCTCATGCTGCGCAGAACTACAACATTGTTGAAGATCTGGCCCAAGCACCATCCACAATGTCAGCCCTCAAAGTCCTTCAAAGTTGTCCTATACAACGCAAGGCACTGTTGAAAGCTATTGGTGGAATCGACCCCACGGATACGAATTTAATAATTTTTGACTTGGAAGATCACATCCCAAGGTTACCCCCTCAACTCGCATTCCAAATACAAGTTATTGTCTCCGACAAGAACATTTGTAGAATAGTTATCGATGAGGGTGCCTCGATGTGTGTCTTGTCTCTTACCTGTTGGAAAGCCATCGACTCTCCTCCTTTGACCGAATCCCATAACACACTCAAAGCCTTCAATGGCTCTGGTTTCAAGCCTTTCGACGTTCTCCCCTTGTTTCCTATTACACTAGAAGGTAAAACGGTCCAAGTCGAAGTGGAAGTATTTGACGCTCCTCTCGATTACAACCTTCTACTTGGCCGTAGCTGGACTGATTCCATGCATGCAGTTGTGTCGACTCTTTTCCGTGTCATGCGTTTCCCACATCAAGGAAAAGTCGTTACCGTTGACCAATTGGCCTTCTTTCACTCTGATGCACGTACTGACAACATACCGTTCATTTCAAAAACTCCCCCTGGATATGAGAACGTCGGTGTGGGTCTTCTTAAAGATTCCTCTTTGATAGGCACTTTCCCCATCCCACCACCCAATTTTCCACATCCATTTGTCGCCTCGATCAACATGATCTCCACCTCTACTCATTGAACCCCTACGTCTCATGACCCATGGACGGTCCCCAACCCTGACGATCATCTTTGTTATGGCGATGAAATGCCTTTAAGTCTGGTCGAATCTGCTTATCAATCCATTCAATCGACAACCCTTACTACCCCCTCTCTTGATGATTCATCTCCAGATCCTTTCCGCGTTATCTTTCCCATGGATGAGATGATTATGTCTGTCATGTCCATGGAAGACACCCCCTGGGACGATGGACATCATTGTTCCATCCTCTTCCTGAAACAACACACCATCGAGAGTTACCAACAACTTTTGACCCCCTCGACCATTGTGGTCATTTATACCGTTCCCGAGTCTACACACGATGTGATTTACGAAGGGAACTTAAGCAATATATCACCCACCATTCCCCTCGACATATCCATAAAACTTGGAATTGTCGAAAATGTGCATATCAGAGCTTCATGTTCCCATGACGAAGTTGTCACCTACAAGTCTCTTTTCCATTAATTTTGTGACATCTTCGCCTGGAGCTACGAAGAAATGCCAGGTATTGACCCCGCAATTGTAATACATGAGATTAAGACATATCCGGACGCTAAACCCGTCCGACAAAGCCTTCGTCTATTCCACCCACGTAAAGTGGCTGCTATCGAGATTGAAATGGAGAAACTTCTCAAAGCAGGCTTTATTTACTTTGTGGCTCTAACTGATTGGGTTTCCAATCTTGTTCCGATTGACAGGAAACAAGGCACCGTCCGCATGTGCGTTGATTATAGGGATATTAACAAATCTTGTCCTAAAGAAAACTTTCCTACCCCCTTCGTCGACCAGATCGTCGACAACTGTGCCATAAGTGAAATCTTCTCGTTGATGGATGGTTTGTCTGGGTATAATCAAATCAATATCGGGGCACGTTTTCTTACCGGAAACTTCCATTTGGTTTAAAAAATGCCTTTGTAACTTTTCAGCATGCAATGTCTTACGCTTTCCACGATATCAAACATATTGTGCAGCCATATCTCGATGACTTACCTGCTCATTCCATGCATCGGGATGATCATCCTGTACACCTTCGTGCCATTTTCCTTCGCTATCAGTTTTACAATATACGTTTGAATCCCCACAAATGTGTTTTTTGCATAGAATCCGGCTGACTTCTAGGCTTTATTGTTTCACTTCGAGGGATCCGGGTTGATCCTTTGAAGGTCGAGGTGATTCTCAATCTTCGTCCTCCTTCCTTGCTCCTCCAGTTACAAAGTTTTCAAGGGAAGGCAAACTTTCTTCGTCGTTTCATCCCAAACTATGTCGAGATAACTCTTGGATTTACACGAATGCTCAAGAAAGGGTACGAGTTCATGTGGGATACCACTGCCAACAAAGATTTTGAAGCTTTGAAACTATCTTTGACACATACCCCGCTACTCTTCCCACATGATTACAATCGCGATTATTTCTTCTACCTCGCAACCTCGGACTATACCATTGCTATTGTTCTCGTCCAGGAAGACGATTCTCATGAAGAACATGTCATCTATTACTTGAGTCAAAGTCTCACGACTAACGAAACCAAGTATTGACATGTTGAAAAACTGGCCTTGGCAGCCATCCAAGCAGTGCAACGTTTCCGGCACTATATCCTCTCTTGCAACACTACCGTCATTTCTAACTGCAACCCCATGTAGCACATCCTTACACGACAACTGCTAGGGGGAAAATACTCCAAATGGATTTTGATACTCCAGGAGTTTGACTTAGAATTTGAACGCGCTAAGTCCAAAAAATCCTTAGTATTTGCCGAGTTGATATGAGACCTTCCCTGCCCTGAGACGAAAAATGTAACACCAGATTTCTTCCCCGATGAATCTCTTTTTCTGATTAGTTCTGATGACCTTTGGTACGGAGATATCATCATATATCTCTAAACCCAGACTTTCCGGCCAAATTTTTCTAGTACTGACCACCGTCGAATCCTCTACCAAGCCCGTCAGTATATCATCCTCGATGATACGCTTTATCGTCGTGGGATTGACTCCGTTTTTCGATGCTGCCTCACTTTTGACGAAGTCGAGAAAGCCCTCAATGACTGACACTCTGGAGCCTGTGGTGGTCACATGTCTAGGTATGCTACTGCTCAGAAGATCTTGCGCACTGGATATTTTTGGCCTTCGTTATTCAATGATTGTATAATTTCCGTCCAAAATTGCCATGCTTGCCAAACCTACAACAACAAGATACGATCACACCCTGCTCCTCTACACCCTGTGGTGTCCGTTGGTCCTTTTGAAAAATGGGGTATCGATTTCATGACATGTCACCCTCACTCGGTCGGGGGGCATGGTTACATTCTTGTAGCCGTAGATTACTTTTCGAAATGGGCCGAGGCGATGTTAACATTCGACATTACCGAACGGACCGCCACATTATTCATATTCAATCACATCATTGCTCATTTTGGTGTTCCTCAGGCTATCGTTACCGATCACGGTAGTCACTTTAGAAACTTCATGATGTCCGAGCTCACTGAAAAGTTGGGTCTTCGCCATGAATACTCGACACCCTATTACCCACAAGCCAATGACCAAGTTGAAGCAATAAACAAGGTCCTCATTACCATGCTTCGATGAATGATAGGGATTCACAAAACGAGTTGGCACACGATGTTGTTTTTGGAATTGTGGGCATACTGAACATCCGTTAAGTATGTTACCAGGTTTACACCATTCCAATTAGTCTATGGACTAGAATCCATCCTACCGATTGAATGTGAGATACCCTCCTTAAAACTAGTCGACGAACTTCTCTCGAACACTTCTGCTAAAGAAGAACGTCTTTTGCACCTCATGCGATTAGACGAGACTCGTTGCGACGCTACCCTAGTCATAGAATCCCAAAAGAAACGCGTCAAGGCCCAATACGACAAACATGTCAAGCATCGCATTTTCTCTGAAGGCGATCTAGTTCTCCTCTACGAACAAGATCAGGATATGCTAGGAGCCGGAAAGTTTGAATCCATGTGGCGAGGTCCTTATATCATTAAAGGAGTTCTGGAGAAAGGATCCTACGTGTTAGTGGACTGCGATGGTATCCCTTTGAGTGAACCTAAAAATGGGTTGTACTTAAAGAAGTACTATGCATCATATCACTTGTGCATGAGTGATTGTATTTTATTGTACCATACTTTTTGTTGCTTTGCTTTGATTTTGCGTTATTCTGCCTCTGCCCTCGACCGCTTATCGTGCATTGTACTTGGTTTCCAGATGTGAGAGTCTCCGCCACCCTATATTGGCTTCGCTGATGGCGCTAGCCATAGTACTCAGAACCTTGCTTCTGCTGCATGGGCACTTTACACCCCTACAAACGAGCTCATCAATTTACGAGGTGTATGCCTCGTTCGTGCGACCAACAACATTGAAAAATATAGTGCCATCATCGAATTGTTGATCGATGCTATTTCGCTTGGTATCCACCGCCTGGTTATCCGACTCTATTCGCAGCTAGTAGTACTACAGTTAAGTAACGTCTATGCTATTCGAAGTCCTACTTTATTATGGGTATATTTACGAATTCGCCTCTTGGAACGTTATTTTGATTATATTGAGTATCAACACATTCCTAGATGTCTAAATACATTGACAGATGCATTAGCTAACTATGTGTTAGACAAACATTCGGGACATTTATAAACCAATCACACATCACATGTATAACATAACACCAAATAAGTCGGTAGAAGCCGTGTATATATATAATGATCAAAAGTCTTTTACAAATTTTTTATGTCCAAGGACCAAAATCTCAAAATATGAAGCCCATAGCTTCTACAAAATAGCGTCATGGATGGCGCTCATGATAGCACACTACAACTCGGGCCACCTTACAAAGAAGTCGACCAATAGACTCAGACACGCCTACAGTATGGCACTGGTGATGTCTAGGGATCTCCCCAATGGCAATAGTCGGAATACCTGTGGTCAACCCCTCCAAGTTCTGCTCCACTGCCTCATAGTCTTCAACGTCCCATCTCGCCACTGGAGCCACCTCTCCTCACCGTTGAATAGGAGAGGTTCCCGGAGGTCGATAGGGCCCCACGTCTATGTTATCAAAAAAATATTTTGTAATTATTTCTTGGACAAACCTAAAAACATTGCATATGATAAAATTTACAAAAACATTTAAAAAGAAAAAATGAGTGTACTTCTTACCTGTTATCCCCGATATCTAGGGATAACTAGGAGATCATGTCTCGAGGCCCACATGATCCTAGACATGGAATACGAGAGCAGATTGACTTGAGCATGGCCCTTGAGGGCCCATCTTTTCTTCTTCTCAGCCGGACTTGTCCTG
>ML814665.1:47056-67069 GCA_009831015.1 Picea engelmannii
ATATGAATCATATGACTTTGTTTATCAATCGTTGACTTCGTCAATAATAGCATTGATCAATTTGCTCATATATGTATTGGAAGATAGTCATTGATTTTATGAAGTACTAACCCACTGCAAGCATATATTCTAGTTGTATTTGTCTTGTCTCGCAAACAGGTGCAATCATCAGTGGAAGACTTCTTCCTGACTATCTCTTCTTGGGCAGCAATCTGTGAAAGGGGTTTCCTTGACTTGGCCTTTACCCTTTAGCCTTTCTTTAACCAGATTGCCTTGGGGACGTCTCCCTTGGACTTTCCCTCCTAAATAGAAAGAGCTCCCCATCGAGGTGACAGTGGGTGGGGAAGCTCTTGTTACGCCGGTTTCAAGCCCTGACTCAAGCTCTATTGACCTTTCCTACAAACCATGCGATAACATTACCTAGATCACCCCACTGAGCATCCTCAGGTAGGGCCAAATATAGATATCCTCGAAAATCCAACCCAACATAGGCATAATCATCGATCATTAGCATATGGGGCTGCAACCAGTCGAAAAAAGCATCATTGTAGTTGATGATGGGCCCTGCTACATGACGAGCCATGAGGTTGCACCACCTCAGCATCCTCGGGTCCTCTGGAGCCGGTAAGCCCCAATACACCTGTAACCATAGTAGT
Source organism: Picea engelmannii (assembly GCA_009831015.1). Taxonomy (NCBI): domain Eukaryota; kingdom Viridiplantae; phylum Streptophyta; class Pinopsida; order Pinales; family Pinaceae; genus Picea; species Picea engelmannii. The sequence goes on from ML814665.1 coordinate 47,713, forward strand.
GGGACCCTCTCTAAAAATAAGGATACCAAAAGTGACCCGTACCCAAATTGTTTCAAATCTCCCTTTCTGGATTTCGTTAGTTTCCTCTTTATGATGCGAAGGACTGCATTCGACTAGTTAAAGTTCCGAGGCTCTGTGCACTCTATGATGTACTGAAATTAGATCTAGAGAGCCATGTGTGGAGTCGTACTCCTATTCATACATGTAATAGTGAACAAGATGGTTCGAAGGGTCAAGTCTTGGACCCCCCAAATATCCACCTTACCCTTGCTCCTCTCTGCCTCGGGGACACAATACTGGCGACAATACTCGCTCATGGGGAGCCCGCCGCCTCTACCTTCAGTCAAAGTAGCGTGGTACCCACGCTGTGACAACCCTGTGAGGAAATAGATATCCTCGATATCGAAGGTCAATGTATGGACCCCAACGTGAAACAACTGTTGGTCCACGTCCCACATGTGGACCAGGTATTCCAACAGTCTAAGTTGGGCCCTCATGCCCGAAATCCTGAAGAATTTCAAAATCCCACAGTCCTGAAGGCCGAAAAATATACCAGGGTCATTCCCAGCAATGGAATCCTCTTCCTTGTGCTCTCTTTCTTGCCACTCTAGCATTGTGATGATCAAACACCTGCACAAGAGCCATAAGAAAGGTGTCAACAACTTGATTCAAACTTTGGCATGAAGTTCATTGAACATTTTTCAATTTGCATTTTCATTTTTCGGTCCTTGTAGGTGAGCATTGGGCACAGTGCAAGGTTCTCACAGGTGCCCTTAAGGCCACCTATGAGAATCCTTGATTCTTGCAGGTCCCGTGAAGCCCACCTGCGAGAACGCTTGAATGCATGGTGTAGCCCCAAAATGGATCTAAAACCCTAAAAAATGTCCATGAAAACAAAAAATAACCATGAAAAAGTTGAAGGATCAAGAGCTTACCTCGTCGACTGAGATGGTTCACCAAACGGTCCCTTGTGCCTCCTGGAATCGAACAAAGAAATTCAAGGGAAAATGAGGTATTTTGGGCCAGTTTCTTGGCAAAATCACAATGAATTGGTAAAAGGCCCTTTTTACCCTTATTTATTTACTTTTTACTATTTTTGTTATTTTTTTTCCTATAAAACCTAATGCCCTAATAGTCTTGTGAGCATGACCTTTTGCAGATGTGGTAGCTTCGAAGTCTGATCGGAGGGTACGGGTGTTCTTTTTCTTTTTGTCGTGTGTACAATTACTTTTCAGGGTTTTCTAGACAAAACCTCGAGCTTAGTCTTTGTTGGTTCTCGCGCTCGAAAGTACATGAGAACGCAACCGAGTATACTTTTTCTCGTCTTTTCGTACTCATCATGGTAACACGAACACACAGGAGTATCCTTTAAGCTCTTTTCATGCTCCTTAAAAATGAAAAGATGGCCGAGCGACCTTGTTTTGTTCATGCTCGTAAAAATATTCGAATAAGACGTTTGATGGGCAATAATTTATCACTTTTTCGCTCATGTTGAACTATTTTACGAAAAAGGAACAGAGAGAGTCTTCTTTATGTGTTTTTTAGACTCTCAAAATATGAAAACCCCTCGAGTTTTCTATCCTTGGACTCGTTAAACAAACATCGAAAGACCCGCAATGGGACCAAGCCACTCCTTCCTAGGGTTCGTTAAATATACTTCGAGGGACTCGTCCGAAGGATGAGATTATATCACCAAGCATATGTTATCCTCCTCAAGCTTGCGTAAAAATAAAGAGGTACTCGCCATAAATGGTGGGGGAAAATTTGGGAAAGGGATATGTTTTCATATTCATATTAATGGCAGTAAGCGTCTCTATTGAACATGGCACCCCCTATTCGTCATTTGAATCTGGGTTGGGAAATCCATTTGTCTCTCATTCGACTTACTACAAGGTCACGTCTTGGGTCGTCTTTGAGTCAGTGTTGCCAAGTCCTTGGTCGTGTCATTCATATGTTCAAGAGAAGTCCACACAAACCTTTTATTGAGTCGATCATCTGCAGTTGTCCATTCTTACTATGTCGGCCTTCCCCGTGTCTGTTTCAACTTTTATCCATACTCTGCTTCACCCTCAAAATCTATTACTTATTTCATGTAATTGATGGGGGAAACATCAATTCCCTCCTGTGACCTCATACTTTGGGGGGCATTCTGTTATACATGTTTTTGGTCACTCTGGTGATGTCTCTACAATGTTGTATTCAGGCTCCCAACAAGGACTTTTTTCCTAAGAAAGATGACTTCTGTCTTCCTCTAGAAAACACATTTTTAAAGAGAGTTCGCAGGATGCCTATGTATTAGGGTGCGAGAATGCCTGATTCTCATAGGCCATCCACACCTAGGGTGCGAAATGTTCGCAGGCCGCTCTATAGGTATGGTGCGAACCTGCTTTTAAGCTTGAAGAAGAGAAGAAGTCTCGAGGGTTCTGGGAGGGGATCTTCTAGAAAATGAGTTGGAATTCGTATGGTTGGCATCCTAATGACTTCTCAGATTTGGTGGGATCATCCTCATCCATGTAACCATCTCTCCTTCTCCTATGTATTGAAATGTTTCTCATGGAAAAGGTTAAGCAAGATTGAATGAAGAATTGATGAAAGACTTGTGTGAGGAACTCTGCTTGGATAGAAACTTGAAGCTCCCATTTGACCTATCAAGCCATGTCAGATCTTCTTCATACGATTGTAGAACAAGTGTGTGTGTTGGAACCAAGGGCCACCGAAAGGAAGCTTGCGACATCAAGGTGATGAGGTTTTAATCTTCTACTTTCATTTAATATGATACAGAGGCTTGTCCCTTTCCCATAAAACCATTATTGTTTTATTGCGTAAATCCTTGATCATATGCATAGGTTGACTTTGAATATACTATGTTATCTTCACTTTGGTTGGTTTGTGTTGTCCTGGACTTGATTACACGAGAGCACCGGAGCGAAGCAGAAACAACAGAGACTTAAGGAAGCGATATAAAGGTATGTCACTTGTTCCTCTCTACTAGTAGATTTGATGATCACAACTTAGGGAAAGAGTAGTGTCATGTATTGTTTTGTTCTAGATCCGTGTGGATCTAGGGAGATCTGTTAGTGTCCGCACCTATTGATTTGTCCGATAACAAAATTGTCGACTCCACTGGGTAGAATACCCATTTTTAGTGGTTTTTATTGGTTTTATCTTGGCCATTTGATCTTGACCTACCATTTCTCATTCCCATCAATCTCTGAGTCTTGAGGATATCCTCACTGACTCCATGGGTCCAGAAGTTCTCTCAGAAATTTTGTCCTTTTTACAAATTTTGCTTGTTTACATACCTTCTCGCACTGCACCCTTTAGTAGCCTGCGAGAATCACCTGAGTTCGCACCTTGGTGTTCAGTCCAGTGCGAACCCCTCATAGTCAACCTATGTCCAGCCTGTGAGAATCCTTGATTCTCACACTGTAATACACTGCCAGCCTACAAACCCACTTGCAAAATTTTTGGTTTAAGTCTTTTATGTCCTCAGATACCTAGATTTGTTTGTGTGTCTAGGAAGAACTTCTCTGACCATTGATTAGATTTTTCTTAGCTTCAGATCCCATGAATGATTGGCTTTCAGAAATTGAAAGCCCTCCTTGTTCATTTTGTCTCGATTTTTACCTCTTGACCTTTTTCTTCAAACAAGGATATAATCTCCGATCTTAGTATCTGAGTGCTTGTTTGGTCAAGAGCCTGTCACTGGTTTAAAAAGTTGAGATTGATTGTTTTTTCAATCGTTTATTACTTGGAAAGTTGTTATCCTTGTGCATTTGAAGAAGCTAGTTTTGTCAGTCTGTCATTTTTTGTCTTTATTGAAAGATCCATTTGGGGTGTTTGTTGTGTGTTCTTTTGTTTTCGTTGATTGCTTACTTTTTTAGTTCCATCTCTGTTGTTGGTTCCTAATAAAAATGGAAAACATTTGATTTCTTTTAAGCAACCTGTTATTCGAAAATATTGGCATTTAAACATTGAAAAAGCATGAATAGAGAATTTGCATTGCTATTGATTGTTTGATATTGCATTTTAAAGATGATCGTACATTGTAGTTCATGTTGTTCCAGAAAACTCCTCTTTCCCTCCTGTAAATAGGATTCATAGAAATTTTTTTGTATCTTTCATTCCTACTTACGCATTTTTTGGGACATAGTCTCATACAACATTGGTTTATCTCCGTCTCCTCTTGAGTAACAACAACCTTTAATAATATTGCACAATTTTAAAATTCAACTAGTAACTTTTTCTAGGGCTCTTTTACACCAAAATTAGCTAGGCTAGAGCTTTGAAACAGGCTGTGAGACACACTCTCCAAAGCACAAAACACACAATAGTATCTTGTGATAGGGAGTGTCAAATTCCATTTGCAACATTTTGTCCTGGGAAGCCCTTCTCACACAAGGGTAAAACCCGAGGTCACATCGAGATTGACAGAGTTACTCACTCTGCTTCGTTGATATCGGTGTAGAGATTGCACGTATTATGGGGGTCACTTGAAGGTATACCCAATATGATGAGTGGAAGCCTCTCAAGCTGATTTCAGGCCAGATACCCTGCCCTTGCTTGTAGATCAGACTGTCGAATGTCCCGCCAGGCATTATTTTTGTTGGTGGTAACCTTAGTGGCCTATCTTTTAGGGTCTTACACAAGGTGACTGTGAAGGGGAAAGTCTTCACGGTACCTGGAATCGACGTTGGCCAGACTCACTCGGGCTCCTTGGAGGGTATACCCATGATTATGTGTGGGAGCTTGCACTAGGGTGTAAGTCCGTTAAGAAGGTCGTCAACGTAACTTTCCCACCCTAGCTCATCCCCTTCTTGTCTCGTCATTGTGACGTTGGATTTCATCACCAACTAGTGACCTCGACATTAGAAGGTCTTGTTTGTTTGGTTTTGCTTCCTAGATTTTACTAGCGCATGTTGTTTTTCTACCTGAGTAGGCCTTAGAATTTCTTTCGTAAGATCCTAAATCGATCATAATAGAACCTCTGCATCATTCACGGAGAATGCAAGGCTTACCCTGAGAAAATCTGGGAGGTTCTCAACCCTTTCCTGCCAACTCACCGGAGGGCTCTCCTCAACAGAGTGAAGTCCAAGACGTCACCACTCCACAAGTGGAAATAATCGACTCTCTAGAACGGTTCCGAATTTCCAATTCTCGAGAAGACTTTCGACTTCACCCCGACTCTGAGAGACGTATTATGCGACTGAATTCTTCCAGAGAATTAGTTGTTCACTCTTCTAGATCACCAACTGGACCTTTCCTAAGACTTGAGGGTCAAGACCCTTTTTGGGCTACCGGCCTTTTTAGGCGGGATCTCTTTGGCTCAGGAGCAGGCGTTGATATCACTGTCACACGTGAACTGCTCGAAACATCTGATCCAGACGCAATACCTTTTAATACTGCTTACTACTTTCCTGGTACAGAAACTCCACCAACTAGCCATGTCTTGACTATCCCTCTACAAACGGTCCATTATAAAATGGCCCCAGAAACTATGAATCCACACACTGGGATTACAATGACCGGCCAAGACCCCATTGGCACACTGCTTTCGCCCAGATTCACCCCGAACCTTCCACCTGAATATAATGCATTGAATGTTTCTATCCCCGCTCCTGCACAGATAACATCTAGGACTTCTGGTGGTTCCACTCTTTCTAGGCACCCCCCTCCCAGTTTCATTCCGACACTTCCTCCACCCCCTTTCAGAGGACCTATTTCATCCTCTGTTGGAGGTATTGATCCTAGTGGCACCTTTCCGTCATTCACATCTGCTTACCAGATTCCTATTGGTGGAAAATTTCACCAAGGAGGCCAAACCCAAACCCCTTTTACAGGACAAATACCAATTGGAAATCAACCCCCGATTGGAGGGAAACCCCCACCGACCCCACCCTCTGGGAAAAATATACCTTCATCCTTGGCCCAGTATTGGAATTATCTTGTTCAACATAATCCTTTCTCGACTGGGGGGAAATAACCCCAAGCTAGGTCCATCATTCCCCCTAGCACATGCCAACCATACCCAGGCATGTCCAATCTTATCTGGGGTTCAAATGCTCAACGCCATTCCCCCGTTCAAGGGTATAACCCTATGAATTACTTGCCTCCACACCAACAACCGAACCTGCCCAGATCTTCGCATTATATGCAAACTTCTTATGGTCCCACTGGTCTACCGATGAGACTCCCTCCCCAAAGTCACTAGTACCCGCATGTGAACATACAATTACCCTTTTTAACCACCTTGGACCTACCTGATCTGTCAAGGATTTTAAACAATCCCATCTGTCACTCTCCTCAATGGCCCGCCATACCGACCAAACTACAATCTGACATCCCTAAATTCGATGGCAAACCAGGAGAATACCCAAACAATCACGTCGTGACTTTTCACCTTTGGTGCTCATCCAACTCTTTGATGGATGACTCTATTCACCTACACCTTTTTGAATGAACCCTTACAGGTTCCGCCGCAAAGTGGTATATAGAATTACCACAATGTTTCTTCACCAACTTCAACACCCTCGCTATGGCTTTCCTCACCCACTACCAGTTACCGATTCACTATGAAACAGGAACCGAGATATTGAGTTCCTTCAAACAAAGCAAAGCCACTCATATCTTCAATCACATTCATGAGTGGTGACGCCGACGACGTCTCATCAAACTCGAACTTCCCGATCAGTTGCTGGCAGAATGGTTCACGAAATCATTCGTGAATGACATCGCTTGTGACATCGCTCGTGACATCGCCATGGGTGGAGTTGTCACAGAGGAACAGACAATCAGTCGTGCCCAATACCTAGACCTAGTCTACTCACAAACGGGTACTGTTTACGACCTTCTTCCTGATGCACCTCGTTCTTCTACTTATGCTACTTCAACCACTCCTGTTGCTTCTCATGCGTGTTAGGGTCCTAACCCGCACATAGGTAGAGCAATATATTCGGATGTAATAAAGGTGAATATTAATAAGGCCTTTCAATAAAATAGAATAAGGCGGATGTAAGAAGACCTAATAAAAGCTTCTGCTTCTAGAAGGATCTTCCTCTAGATGCTTCTTTTTAGTATAAATAAGAGTCGAGGGTATGAGAACGCTAGCTTGAAGATTATTATAATAGAGTATTACTCGATTGGAGGTTGCCCCCTCGAAGAGGCCCGTGAACATTGCTTTCTAAATCAAAGTGCTATTTTTGTTATTGTTCTTATATCATTTCTGTGTTATTGTGGAGATTATGTTGGTTATATTACTGTTATTCTGCCATTTCTAGCATTTTATTTCTGTTCTGCATACTTTTTATATCTGGTATACTACAAGTGGTATCAGAGCACTTTCCTTGGCAGAATTTGCGGGAATTTTTTTTCAGGGTAGAGACGTATTCTGACGTCTTTAAGCCACAAAGATCTGTTGTTTTGCGCATAAACCCGCAGTTGAGGGATTCATACACGCAGGAAATACAAGTGGTTCTTAAACGCAGATCTGTTGGCCACCCTTGTAACCCCTGTTGGTACCCCTTCGAGTGGTAGCGCATTAGACAACACCTGTGTACGGATCGACCTAGGTTTCCTGAAGCCTCCTTAGATAAACAGATCGACCGCCTGACTGTTATAGTGCCACCGAGAACAACACTTGGGAAGATACTCTCTAGTACCTGGGTAGTTGGGTAGTACAGATAAGGGTACGGTCTATCCTCTTTAGTTAGTTCCCTGAGATATTGGGCCGAGTACTACTATTGGACCTCGCACGTATATCAGAGAGCTATAGCACAGGGAAAACCCTTGTCTGTAGAACCCTTGAATACCTAACCCTTGGGGGGACAGTAACATAAACAAATTAACACAAACAAGATCTCTTGCCATGCAACTGTGTTCAGGTTGCCAAGTAAATACACATTTCTTTCTGGTTAAGCATCTGGGGATTTCATCATTGAAGTATTCTTCAGACCGGAGTATAACTCCGCAGGTGTAAAAAAAAAAAAAAAAGTCTGGAATTTTTTTTACCATTATTTGAGACCTATTCTATTAGATTCATCTCTTCGCACTTATCACATTCATCCATATATTTTTTGGAAAAAAAAAAATTGACCCCGCCCACCCCTTTTTAGTTCACCAATCCTCATGGCCCATACCCGTAGCCAAGACCTGGAGTCTCGCTTCAACACCTTGCAATCTAGTTTCCTCGAGACCCAAAAAGAAGTGAAACAACTCAGTGCTACTGTTGCCTCCATGGATACATCCATCAATACCACCATAAATACATCCATGCAGTCCTCAATGGGAGAAGTCAAACAAGAACTGACCACCCATCTTGAATCTGTCTTTGCATCACTCTGCACCAAACTGAAGATCCTTATCGATGACCCTTTCCATGATGCACCTCCCAAGACTGAAGGTGAACATTCCTCCCATTCCCATATTTTTCAACACCATCACTTTCAACGTGACCTACGCCTTCTACGGGTGGATGTGACAAAGTTTGATGGTTTGGACCCCACTGGTTGGGTAACCCAAATGGAACATTATTTCTCTATATACAACATTACAGATGACTTGGCCAAACTCCGGTATGGTGTTCTCCATGTAGATCAAGAACGTTGTCAATGGTGGGAATGGAGAAAAACTTCCCGTCAAGGGTATATTGCTTGGACCCAATTTGTGACTGAGCTTTATGAATGCTTTGACACTGACACCAACCATTTGCGCCATTTGACAAAATTGAAACAATCTGGAACAATAGAAGACTTCATAGCTACATTTGAGCGCCTAGATTTTCGAACAGAGGGCATGACTGATGCTTTATTTTGAGAGTGTTTTATCAGTGGCCTCAAGGAGGATATTCAGGCCCATGTCCTCATGGACCGACCTTCGAGTTGGGTGGAGGCTACTAAAAAAGATAAAGAAGCACAACAAGTTTTTTCCTCTCAGAACCGTAAACCTTCCTTTATCCCTCCCCGTAAACCAGTAAACCCCACTACTCCCTCCGCCCCATTAAAGATCCAAAAATTGACCAGGGATTAAATGGCTGAACACCAACTCAAAGGCCTCTGTTATAATTGTGATGAAAAATATTTCCCAGGCCACAAATGTAAGGAAAAAAATATTTTTATGGCCATCTCTGAGGATATTTCAGAAGAGGATGTTGACACTCCCCTTGTGCCTGAGTCATCGGAAATCACTGACATAAACCCTCCCTTCGACCCTCCCGAAGTGGAATCGATCATTTCCCTCATTGATCTCACCGGATTCTCTACCCCCCAAATCCTCAAGTTAATAGGTTACATCAAGTATCGAAAGGTCATCATTCTGGTTGATAGTGGAAGCACCCATAACTTTATTCATCGCCGCATTGCCCAAGAAACCCATTGCTACATCCATGCCGTCAACAATTTCCAAATCATGATTGCCAATGGTGGTTCTATAAAATGTGGTGGGCGCTGTGAAAATGTGTGTCTCCAAATTGGTGACTAACACCTAAAATCCCATATGTTTTCCATCGACATGGGCGGTTGTGACATTGTGTTGGGTGCAAAATAGCTAAGGACTTTGGGCCCCATTCTCATGGATTTTAAGGACTTAACCATGAAATTCGACCATGATGGCCACCAATATAAATTCCAAGGCATCACTGCTGGTTCGCCCGAGGTCATTAGTTCCCATTGCATGGAAAAGCTGCTCAAAAAAGGTCATTCTGGTGTCATTGCCCAACTCCATGCCATACAAGCAACAAAGACACCCCCGGTGCTGCAAGACCTCCAAGCCCTCCTTTCTAAACATCAAATGGTATTTTCCACTCCCCAAGGACTCCCTCCTTCCTGAGGTGTTCATGATCATTCCATTCCCCTTGTACCCGGAAGCCTTCCTCCCAATATCTGTCCGTATCGCCACCCCTTTTCACAAAAAAATGAAATTGAGAAAATGGTTTAGGAACTCCTTACTGCATGTGTTATCCATCCTAGTACGAGCCCTTACTCTTCTCCGGTCTTCATGGTCCTGAAGAAAGAAGGTTCTTGGAGAATGTGTCCTGACTTCCGTGCTCTCAACAAACTGACCATTAAAGACAAATTTCCCATTCCTCGTGGATGAATTGAGTGGTGCCCAATTCTTTACTAAACTTGATCTTCGCTTGGGCTATCACCAGATACGTATGAAAGAGGCGGACATTCCCAAGACGACCTTTCGCACTAAAGAGGGCCACTATGAGTTTTTGTTCATTCCCTTTGGCTTGTGTAACACCCCCTCCACCTTCCAAAGCCTCATGAACCATGTCTTCCGTCCTTTTCTACGTCATTTTGTCTTAGTTTTCTTTGATGATATCCCCATCTATAACAAAACCTCGACAAACCATCTTACCATGTGGATCAAGTTCTCCATCTACTCTCCTAGCACCAAATTTTCCTGAAACAATCTAAATGTGCCTTTGGTTCCTCAGAAGTAGAATACTTGGGTCATCTGGTTGGCAAGGATGGCATCAGGGTGGATCCTACAAATATTGAAGCTATGCAATACTGGTCGCACCTAAAGACTCTCAAAATCTTGCAGGGATTTTTGGGCTTAATGGGGTATTATCACAAGTTTGTTAAGAATTATGGTAAGATTGCAACACCTCTCACTTCTCTCCTAAAAAAAAACTCTTTCACTTGGACTCCAGTCACTGCTCAAGCTTTCCAAACCTTGAAGATGGCCATGTGCACCACTCCGGTTCTGGCCCTTCCTGATTTCACAAAGACCTTTGTGTTGGAATGTGATGCCTCGGGGAAAGTAATCGATGCTGTCCTTATGCAAGAGGGTAGACCTTTGGTCTTCACCAACAAGCAACTATCTAAAAGGAATTTGGGAAAACCCATCTATGAAAAGGAAATGTTGGCTATTCTACATGCCGTTGATCTGTGGTGCCCTTATCTCTTGGGGAAACGTTTCCAAATTAAGATAGACCATCAAAGCCTAAGTACTTTCTAGAACAACACATTTCCTCCTCGGAGCAACAAAAATGGGTGACTAAACTCTTTGGATATGATTATGAGATAATTTACAAGAAAGGCAAAGACAATGTGGTGGCGGATGCACTGTCCCGAAAACATGAAGACGAAGGATCCCTTTTTTCTCTTCCCTTCATTGTACCTTATTGGCTCCAAGCTGTTCGCCAGGAATGGATACAAGATCCCAAAAGTTCACATATGATCCAACAATTGCAGACCAATGCTCCAGCTCCCCCAAGGTACTCTTGGCTCTAGGATAAGCTTCGATACAAAGGCCATTTGTATTTAAGTAAACAATCAAATCTTAATCCACGGTACTTTCTGAGCTTCATGCTACATCCACAACGGGGCACTCCGGGTTCACCAAAACCTATGACAAGGTCAAACGTTCTTTTTTCTGGGATGGTATGAAACATGACATCCGTAATTTTTTCGCTGAATGTGATGTGTGTCAATGCAAAAAGGGAGAAACAGTCAAATATCCGGGCACACTACAACCGCTTTCGATCCCACCTGCTATTTGTAAGGATATCTCTATGGACTTTATTACCGGCTTACCCAAATCGAGAAATAAATCAATCATAATGGTGGTTGTGGATCGTCATTTCTAACTGCAACCCCATGCAACACATCCTTACACGACAACTACTAGGGGGCAAATAATCCAAATGGATTGTGATACTCCAGGATTTTGACTTAGAATTCGAATGCGCTAAGTCAAAGAAATCCTTAGTATTTTCCGAGTTGATATGCGACCTTCCCTTCCCTGAGATGGAAAATGTAATAGCAGATTCCTTCCCCGATGAATCTCTTTTCCTGATTAGTTTCGATGACCTTTGGTTCGGGGATATCATCATATATTTCCAAACCCAGAATTTCCAGCCTAATTTGTCTAGTACTGACTGCCGTCGAATCCGCTACCAAGTGTGTCAGTATATCATCCTCGGTGATACGCTTTATCGTCGTGGGATTGACTCCGTTTTTCGACGCTGCCTCACTTTTGACGAAGCCCAGAAATCCCTCAATTACTGCCACTCTGGAGCCTGTGGTGGTCACATGTCTAGGTATGCTACTTCTTAGAAGATCTTGCGCGCCAGATATTTTTGGCATTCGTTATTCAATGATTGTATAATTGCCATCCAAAAATTCCATGCCTTCCAAACCTACAACAACAATATATGATCACACCCTGCTCCTCTACACCCTGTGGTGTCAGTTGGTCCTTTTGCAAAATGGGGTATCGATTTCATGACATGTCACCCTCACTCGACCGGGGGGCATGGTTACATTATTGTAGTCATAGATTACTTTTCTAAATGGGCCGAGGCGATGCCAACATTAGACAATAACGGATGAACCGCCGCATTATTCATATTCAATCACATCATTGCTCATTTTGGTGTTCCTCAGGCTATCATTATCGATCATGGTAGTCACTTTAGAAACTTCACGATGTCCGAGCTCACTGAAAAGTTGGGTCTTCACCATGAAAACTTGACACCCTATTACCCACAAGCCAACGACCAAGTTGAAGCAATAAACAAGGTCCTCATTACCATGCTTCGACAAATGATAGAGATTCACAAAATGAGTTGGTACACGATGTTGTTTTCAACATTGTGGGTGTACATGACATATGTTAAGTCTGCTACTGGGTTTACACCATTCCAATTAGTCTATGGCCTAGAAGCCATCCTACTAATTGAATGTGAGATACCCTCCTTAAAACTAGCCGTCGAACTTCTCCCGAACACTTCTGCTGAAGAATAACGTTTGTTGCACCTCATGCGATTAGACGAGACTCATCACGATGCTACCCTATTCATAGAAGCCCAGAAGAAACACATCAAGGCCCAATACGACAAACATGTCAAGCCTCACGTTTTCTACGAAGGCGATCTGGTTCTCCTCTACAAACAAGATCGAGATATGCTAGGAGCCGGAAAGTTTCAAGCCATGTGGCGAGGTCCTCATATCTTTAAACGAGTTATGGAGAAAGGAGCCTACGAGTTAGTGGACTACGATGGTATCCCTTTGAGTGAACCTAGAAATGGGTTGTACTTAAAGAAGTACCATGCATGATATCACCTGTGCATGAGTGCTTGTATTTTATTGTACCATACTTTTTGTTGCTTTTGCGTTATTCGACCTCTGCCCTCGACTGCTTATCGTGCGTTGTACTTGGTTTCTACATGTCAGAGTCTTTTCCACCCTACATTGGCTTCGCTAATGGCGCTATTCGTAGTACTCAGAACCTTTCTTCTATTGCATGGGCACTTTATGCCCCTACAAACGAGCTCATCAGTTTATGAGGAGTATGCCTCGGTCGTGCGACCAACAACATTGCAGAATATAGCGCCGTCATCGAATTGTTGATCGATGCTATTTCTCTTGGTATCCACCGCTTGGTTATTCGACTCGATTCACAGCTAGTAGTACTATAGTTAATTAACGTCTATGCTATTTGAAGTCCTACTTTATTACAAGTATATTTACGGATTCGCCTTTTGGAATGTTATTTTGAGTATATTGAGTATCAACACATTCCTAGATGTCTAAATACATTGACAGATGCATTAGCTAACTATGTGGTAGACAGACATTTGAGACTTTTATAAACCAATCACACATCACATGTATAACATAACACCAAATAAGTCGGTAGAAGCCGTGTATATATATAACGATCAAAAGTCTTTTACAAAAACTTTCTGTCCAAGGACCAAAATCTCAAAATACGAAGCCCATAGCTTCTAAAAAATAGCGTCATGGATGGCGGTCATGATAGCACACTACAACTCGGGCAACCCTACAAAGCAATCGACCAATAGAATCGTACATGCATATAGTATGGCGTTGGTGACGTCTAGGCATCTCCCAAATGGCAATATCCAGAATGCCTGTGGTCAACCCCTCCAAGTTCTGCTCCACTGCCTCATAGTCTTCAACGTCCCATCTCACCACTAGAGCCACCTCTCCTCGTCGTTGAATAGGAGAGGTTCCCAGAGGTCGATAGGGCCCCATGTCCGTGTCATCAAAAAGATATTTTGTAATTAGTTCTTGGAGAAACCTAAAAACATTGCATATGATAAAATTTACAAAAACATTTAAAAAAGCAAAAATGAGTGTACTTCTTACCTAGATCACCCCACTGATCATCCTCAGGTAGGGCCAAATCCAGATCTCCTCGGAAATCCAACCCAACATAGGAATAATCATCGATCATTAGCATCTGGGGCCACAACTAGTCGAAAAAAGCATCATTGTTCTTGATGATGGGACCTGCTACATGACGAGCTATGAGGTTGCACCACCTAAGCATCCTCAGGTCCTCTAGAGCCAGTAAGCCCCAATCAACCTGTAACCGTAGCAGTGGGACCCTCTCTAGAAATAAGGATACCAAAAGTGACCCGTACCCAAATTGTTTCAAATCACCCTTTCTGCATTTCGTTAGTTGCCTCTTTATGCTGCGAAGGACTGCATTCGAGCAGTTAAAGACCCGAGGCTTTGTGCACTCTATGGTGTACTGAAAGTAGCTCTGGAGAGCCATGTGTGGAGCCGCGCTCCCATCCATATGTGCAATAGTGAACAAGATGGTTCGAAGGGTCAATTATTGGACCCCCCAAATAGCCACGTTACCCTTGCTCCTCTCTGCCTCGGGGACACAATACTGGTGACAATACTCACTCATGGGGAGCCCGCCTCCTCTACCTCCAGTCAAAGTAGCGTGGTACCCATGCCATGACAACCCTGTAAGGAAATAGATATCCTCGATATCCAAGGTCAATGTATGGACCCCAACGTGAAAGAATTTTTGGTCCACGTCCCACATGTGGACCAGGTATTCCAGTAGTCTACGTTGGGCCCTCATGCCAGAAATATTGAAGAATTTCAAAAGCCCACAGTCTCGAAGGGCAGAAATTGTACCCGGGTCATTCCTGACAATGGCATCCTCTTCCTCGTGCTCTCTTTCTCGCCACTCTAGCATTGTGATGATCAAACACCTGCACAAGAGCCATAAGAAAGGTCTCAACAACTTGATTCAAACTTTGGCATGAAGTTCATTGAGCATTTTTCAATTTGCATTTTCATTTCCTGGCCCTCACAGGTGAGATTTGGGCACAGTGCGAGGTTCTCGCAGGTTCCCTTAAGGCCACCTGTGAGAATCCTTGATTCTCCCAAGTCCCGTGAAGCCCACCTGTGAGAACGCTTGAACGCATGGTGTAGCCCCAAAATGGATCTAAAAACCTAAAAAATGTCCATGAAAACAAACACGAACGATGAAAAAGTTGAAGGATCAAGAGTTTACCTCGTCGTCTGAGACGGTTCACAAAACGGTCGCTTGTGCCTCCCAGAATCGAATAAATAAATTCAAGGGAAAAATATGTATTTTGGGCCAGTTTCTTGGCAAAATCACAATGAATTGGTAAAAGGCCCTTTTTACCCTTATTTATTTACTTTTTACTATTTTTGTTAATTTTTTTCCTATAAAACCTAATGCCTTAATAGTCTTGTGAGCATGGTCTTTTGTAGATGTCGCAGCTTCGATGTCTGATCAGAGGGTACGGGTGTTCTTTTTCTTTTTGTCATGTGTGTAATTACTTTTCAGGGTTTTCCAGACAAAACCTCGAGCTCAGTCTTTGTTCATTCTCGCGCTCGAAAATACATGAGAATGCAACCGAGTATACTTTTTCTCGTCTTTTCGTACTCTCCATGGTAACATGAAAATGACGAACACACAGGAGTATCCTTTAAGCTCTTTTCATGCTCCTTAAAAACGAAAATATGGTCGAACGACCTTGTTTTGTTCACGGTCGTAAAAGTATTCGAATAAGACGTTTGATGGGAGATAATTTATCACTTTTTCCATCCTATCGAAATATTTTATGAAAAAGGAACTGCGAGAGTCTTCTTTAAGTGTTTTTCAGACTCTCAAAATATGAAAAACCCATGAGTTTTCTATCCTTGGACTCGTTAAACAAACATCGAAAGACCCGCAATGGGACCGAGCCACTCCTTCCTAGGGTTCGTTAAATATACTCTGAGGGACTCGTCCGAAGGATGAGCTTATATCACCAAGCATATGTTATCCTCCTCAAGCTTGCGTAAAAATAAAGAGGTACTCGCCAGAAATGGTGAGGGAAAATTTGGGAAAGGGATATGTTTTCATCTTCATATTAATGGCAATAAGCGTCGCTCTTGAACATGACACCCCCTATTCGTCATTTGAATCCTAGTTGGGAAATCCATTTGTCTCTCATTCAACTTACTACAAGTTCACGTCTTGGGTCGTCTTTGAGTTAGTGCTGCCAAGTCCTTGGTCGTGTTGTTCATATGTTCAAGAGAAGTCCACACAAACCTTTTATTGAGTCGACCATCTGCAGTTGTCCATTCTTACTATGTCGGCCTTCCCCGTTTCCGTTTCAACTTTCATCCATACTCTATTTCACCCTCAAAATCTGTTACTTATTTCATGTCATTGATGGGGGGTACATCAACGCCCTCCTGTGACGAGTCTTGTTTCGTCGACTCCAACTCATTATCCGGAAATAAGACCTAGAAATCATTCAGTACCTTGGAACTTGCATGCCTTAATGGCAGGTCTCCTCACTGTCGACAAGGGTTCACATCATTGATCCCTGATCGAGAGATTCCGCTGAGTACTCGACGTGAGCTCATGTATTTTCATTTGTTCGGATTGTACTTTGGTACCTTGGGAGTCATTGACATCAATGGTGATTTCCCTCGCACTTGTTAACGGTTTTCATTAATGACCTGTAATCAAGTGGTTTCTACCATGTTCGAATTCAACACATGTAATCGCATGGTTAGATTCGCACTTCCAAGTGACGAGATTGAAGAGCCTGGGTCTTATCTATTCTGGCCTAGGTTGCGATGGAGTATGTATGATTTATATCAGCACATAGATCCACTTTGTATGTCACGTGGCTATGTCGTCTCCAGATCAAACAATTTTCACATAGATCCACGATGTATTACTGGTTTCTATGTAGCACTTTTCACATAGATCCACAATGTATTCTTGGTGGCCATGTAAAATTTTGACAGCATGGATACACGGTGTATGATTGGTGGCCATGACCTACACTTATGATTTCATTCATTTGTGGTCTGAGCATGGGAATGCCTACCTCAGAGTTGGTATTATATTCTGTAGATGCTTGATTGTTTGCAGGTTTCCGATTAGGTGTGTTCCTGGTTTCTAACACACACACGCATTTTACAAAGTATTTCGGATGTCACAAGTTCCGACCTCATACTTTGGGGGGAATTCTGTTACACATGTTTTTGGTCACTCTGGTGATGTCTCTACAATGTTGTATTTAGGCTCCCAGCAAGGACTTTTTTCCTGAGAAAGATGACTGTTGTCTTCCTCCAGAAAACACATTTTTAAAGTGAGTTCACAGGCTTCCTATATATTAGGGTACGAGAATGCCTGATTCTCGTAGGCCACCCACACCTAGGGTGCGAACTGTTCGCAGGATGCTCTATAGGCAGGGTGTGAACTTGTTTTTAAGATTGAAGAAGAGAAGAAGTCTCGAGGGTTCTAGGAGGGGATCTTCTAGAAAATGAGTTGGCATTCGTATGGTTGGCATCCTACTGACTTGTCAGATTTGGTGGGATCATCCTCATCCATGTAACCATCTCTCCTTCTCCTATATATAGAAAGGTTTCTCATGGAAAATGTTAAGCAATATTGAATGAAGAATTGATGAAAGAATTGTGTGAGGAACTCTGCTTGGATAGAAACTTGAATCTCCCATTTGACCTATCAAGCCGTGTCAGATCTTCTTCATACAATTGTAGAACAAGTGTGTGTGTTGGAACCAAGGGCCACCGAAAGGAAGCTTGCGACATCAAAGCGATCAGGGTGTAATCTTCTACTTTCATTTAATATGATACAGAGGCATGTCCCTTTCCCATAAAACCGTTATTGTTTTATTGCGTAACTCCTTGATCATATGCATAGGTTGACTTTGAATATACTATGTTATCTTCACTTTGGTTGGTTTGTGTTGTCCTGGACTTGATTACACGAGAGCACCGAAGCGAAGCGGGAACAATAGAGACTTAAGGAAGCGATCTAAAGGTATGTCACTTGTTCCTCTCTACTAGTAGATGTGATGATCACAACTTAGGGAAAGAGTAGTGTCCTGTCTTGTTTTGTTCTAGATCTGGGTGGATCTAGGGAGATCTGTTAATGTTCGCACCTAGCGATTTGTCCGATAACACCTTGTGCCTCCACAAGGCCTGGTACCAGAATGATACTGGGTTGAATTCATAGTTTATCTTCTTGGACAAAGACATTTTTGGAAACGAACAACAATGTGCTATTGCGAAAATCAAGTAGGATGACATATAAATTTATTCTCTTCTTTGAATCGTGACAATTGGGAACATAGATGATTTTAGGGGAGAAATTTCGCTCATGGGCGAAATTTAGGGGGCTTCCAATTTTTTATTGGGCGAATTGTTTGTATTAAAGTGATTTTTTAAAACTTATATCATTAGCCCATAATTTATTTTAGGGGAAAAATTGTGTACAGGGATAGCCCTTGTTTTTAGGAGAGATAGAGGAAAAAAAATTATATTTCGCCCCTGAAATTTGGAGGGACAAGCTTCCATTAGCCAAATTTCTAGAAGTATGGGAATTTTTGATAGCTTCTTCGCTCTGCCATTTGGTAAAATCCGGGTTTATGGTTTAATTCGCTCAGATTTTGTGGTATGGGCACTGGGTAGCTACATTTTGGCCCTCCTACTTGGTATAAATTGTATGGCATCTGCCCAGTTCCCAGGGTTAAAATCATAGCTTTGTTACTTGTCTAGTTCGTTCGTGAGAACTACAGAGTCTACTTAGACTCTACTATCTAGTGACCATCCAGAAAATCTCTAAATCGCCAAGGCCCGATTTACATATATTGAATTTTCGTGTTTATTTCCCCTCGACGGAACAAAAAGAGGGCAAGAGATGCTAGTGGTGGAGCTGCCTGTTCAGAGCAGAATTTGTTACAGTTGTTAGCCTGGTGGTCCATGACTCCGTGGAGCTGCCTGTTTAGAGGAGAAGAAACTCGGAAGGTGCCGCGCGAGGCTTTGGCGGTGAATAATTACAAGGGTGTGTATTTTCACTTTTTATTTTTATTTTGTTTATACTTATGTTTTTTTTATTTGGATCCCCATTCCATTTCCCCGCCATGTGCACCCAATCTCCAACCAATCTTTCATCCTTTTTCCAATCAGATTGCACCCAACGACTTTTCCAGCTATCTGTATTTGTAAGGTAAGAAAATTGTTAGCAAGTTTTAATACAAAATTATCAGTCCAATACAAATAAATCCTAAATGAAATACAATCAT
>ML814665.1:104118-116179 GCA_009831015.1 Picea engelmannii
CATACATTATGAAGAAAACTTGAATGTTTAAAGAAAAGGGCGAATTGAAATCAATGGCCAGGATTGACCCATAAAAATTGATCAACGACTGTTGGGCCTCGATGTTCCAAAGGCCATATCTTGAGATTCGAGAGTCGGATTTGGGAACAAAATACCTCGTTGGAAAGGTAATTTGATGAATAAGATGATGGAACAAGTTTCAAGGGATGAAATTGGTCATATTTGTCTTAGAAATTGAAAGAACAATCAACAATATTTTTATGGTGTGTTGATAAATCTCCTTGATACTTCGACTTCACAAACTCATATATTGAAATCCAGAACTCTAAATTGCACCAAGGAGGACTCTTTGGAAAGTTGAGATGATGAAGATCACATATGAAATGATTTCCATGGCTGAAAGATCAAATTTAGTTCCCAGTAAATTAAAATACAGTTCACCTTAAAAAATGGGTAGCTAATTAAAATTTTAAAAATAAAAGTTAATTAAAAACTTTTATATGAATTTAAATGATACAAATTCGTTAATGAGACTTTATTGAGGCATTAATTAAAGTGGTTATTCTAAGAAAGAGAAATCTCTAACTACTCAAGAAGTTAAAAGAGCTAGTTTTAAAAATCAAGAAAGGGCTTCATCAAAGGGTTAGAGAGAGAAGGTTGCATTATCAAAGTAAGGGATTAGAATAGAAGGGTCCAACCATCAAAATGTAGCCAAACTTCTAATCAGAAAACAAATATCTCCATCTCCTTCATTCATTCATTCTTCTTCTTCTACACCACTTTCTCAAGGATTTTTGTTCATATTTCTGAACTTAACATAAGGCCGAGTTCTTGAGTGTTTTTCTTGTAATGTTCCAAGAATTTTCTTATTTGATCATGGAATATTTACAACCATATATGTGAATGTAAGATATAACCCAGGATTTCCTATTGGATTCATGAGAATTTAGTCCTCATTTGACAAGCTTTGTTTATGAGTCACTAATCAATTGGTTTGCAAAGATTTATTGTATTGTTGAATATCTTTTATGAATAAAACTCCACAAAGAACTACTTCGGGGTTTTACTTTAATGGTTTCTCATATCGTGGGATCTTTCAGGATGATATTTTTGAAGTATTCCTATCAAATTCTTTCAAATATGAATGCAGAACTCATTTAAAGTTCTTTGAGATGATCAAAACTATTTCCTCATTTTTCTTGTGAGAAGATATGGATGCATCCACTATTTGTATGTGATTTAAAGGGTTGTATATATGATGCTGAGCATACATGTATTCTGGTTTTGAAACCTTCTTGCAATATTTTTATAGTTGAGAAACAATTTGTTGCACATAATGATCAAATCAGGTTACTAAGAACCATTTCAATATTAAAATAAACAATAAGATTTTGAGGTTTGATATCTAGCATTCTTCCTAATCCAAGATATTCAAGAAATATCTTTCAGCCAAAGAGGAGTACCACCTCTAATAAAACGTAGGGGGATTCATATTCTCATGAGATTGTTATTTCGATCTTAACCGATTCAAACGTCAACAACTACCTTCTTAGTTTTTGGGTTCCAAAGCTTATAAACTTTGAGACCATCTTTATACCCAATAACGATACTTTTTTCAACATTTTTATCCAACCTACTCGTGTTTTCCTTTCGAATGTGAACATAGGAATTACAACCAAATACCCCGAGATGTGTAAGAGAGGGTTTCTTACCATTCTATACCTTGTGTGGAGTCTTGTCATCCAACACTGATGAGGGTGATTGATTGACCATGTAACATGCAATACCCACTTCTTCTGCCCAGAAATCTTGTCCTAACCCAACACCACTGAGCATGCTCCTTGATTTTTCCATCAACGTCCTATTTATCCTTTCCACAACTCCATTTTTCAAAGGTGTGTATGGAGTAGTCTTCCGCCTTGCTATACCACACTTATTATAGAATTTTTTGAATTTATTTTCGCAGAATTCTCCACCATTATTCATCCTTAGCACCTTAATCCTCTTCCCTTTTTGATTCTCCACACGAGACTTAAACTATATGAATTTGTTAAAGACTTTTGATTTCTTACCAAGGAAATAAATCCATGTATTCATTGCGAAATCATTTATAGATGAGACATAGTACACATATTTTCCTAGTGATGGAACCAACACAGGTCCAAACACATCACTATGCACCAACTATAAAATCCCCTCTGCTCTCATATCTTTAAAGGAGAATCTTACATGATTCTGCTTCCCATATAAACAATGTTCATAGAAATCAAAATCTAGAGAGAAATTGACCATACTTTCAGCCATACCTTTATCGTGTAGTACTTTTGACACTTGAATCCATCAAGACCGAAATGGCAACCTCATGAGGACATTAGTCCCCCTTCGTTTTTAGAGAGGTGGTTCTCCTCTTTGGCTAAAATATATATCTCTGAATATCTTGGATTAGGAGAGTGCTAGGCAACACACCCTAAATATTTATTGCTTCAGATTATGAAATAAAATGGTTCTTCAACAACTTAGGTACAATCTTTATGTGCAACAAAAGTCTTTTCTACAATAAGAAAAGATTGAAGGAGGGCTTCAACATCAGAATTAAATTGTGAACAACATCACACACAATCTTCTTAATAATATATAAACACATCCATATCTTCTTCATGAGAAATAAGAGAGAATGATTTGGTCATCTCAAATAATTTTAATAGAGTACTACAATTAGTAATAAAAGAGAAATTGATAGGTCAACCTCAAATATCTCATACTTAAAACTCAAAGTTACAAGATACAATTAATATTAACCCCAAAACAATTCTTTGTGGAGTTTATTCATGAGAAATGTTCTTCATTACCAAAAATTTGACAGCCATGTATATGGTTGCAAATACTCCATGATCATACAAGAAAATTTTGTAGAAGAATACAATAAAAACACTCAACAACTCAGCCTTGTGCCCAACTCTGATATTCAAGCATAAAGTTCTGAGAAGTGGTGTAGAAGAATAGAAATAATGGAGAAGATGGAGATTTATTTATCTTGATCAGAAGCTTTATAGTGTATCCAATGCTGTACCTTTTTCTTCCTCTGATATTCTTCCCTGCCCCTCTGACAATACTGATTATTGGAGGCTTTGATGAAGCCTCTCTTCTCTTTTTAAGAAGATATTTTCTAACTACTTGAGTTGTTAGGGTTTTCTTCCTCTCTTGAAATCCCCGTACAAGTTTATTCTTGAAACATTCCATTTAATTAGTTCCTCATTAATGAAATTATATCATCAATATATACATATCTAAAATGTGTCCCTTTCCCTTTTTAATAAAAGTTTTTAAGTAAACTTTTATTTTCACAATTTAATTAATTTTCGATTTAAAATAGGAAGAACGTGTCTTATTTTTCTGGAAATTATAACCAAATTTTTATGCATTTAAATCACCTCTTATGTGATCTTCATCGTCTTATATTCCCAACTATATAAAGTTTGCTCAAATCCATTGCCCGGATCTCGAGATATGAGCTTGTGAAGTTGAGTTGTCAAGCAAGCCCATTAAAAATACAACCGACTGATATTTTAATTTTTGAGACAAATATATCAACTTTCAGCACTTGAAGCATTTACCACCATCTTCTACGTCGAAATACCTTTCCAACGGTATAAAGTTTCCATGATTCTGACCCCCATAGCTCAAGTTATGGCCTCTACAAGATCATGACTCAGTAATCGTCGATATGATGTCTTGGGACAATCTCAACCTTTGATTTCAAATTCATTCCTCCCTCTTTGACATTTTGAATTTTATTCAGAAATATTATCTCACATTCATTGGGTTATTACAAATATTCATGGTATACAACACTAAGTGTATTGTACATTTAGCAAGAAACAAAGAAGAGAAGAAATGATGGAGCTTGGAGGATTTGACCCTTGGAAAGTTGTTGAATAAAATAATGATTTTTTGGAACCTCGTCATCGTGCACCTCATGCCCAGTCAACACTGAGTCATTGTCAAGTCATATCCCATGTGTCAGAAACTTATTAGATGCCAAATATAACCAATAATATGCCGCCATATGTCACAAATTGTATGTTGCCACGTGTCTCCAATGTTGAGTTGCCATGTGCCATGACCTCATTCATTGCCATGTGTCATATTCTCATTTGTTGGTTTTCATGCCTTGGAATAGCTTTGAGAATTTGGGTAAGTATGGGAGATGGGACGAGAGGGGAGGAGGGAAAATTATGGGTAGCGAAAGTCGAGGGGGTAGTTTGTAGGCTGTGGGGAACGGGTTGGGGAGAGGGTGAGGTGAATGAATCTGTGAGTCCGCCAAACCGTGAACCCGACAAATTCATAAAACATTCTAAGTGTTAAAATTTTGAATGAGAAGGGAGGTAAGGGGAGAAATATGCATCAGAGGTAGATAGTGTAATATGTAGATATCATGTTGGCAAGTGAGGGAGTGTGAAAAGATGAGGGAATGTATGAGTTCGTGAACCCGCGAACCTGACAAGGAGATGAAACAAGAGTCCCAAAAACGTCTAAGTGTAGAGACTAGTGGAACATATGGGAGAAGAGTGGTGAAAACATAACATGTAAGTTCGCGAGTATGATAAATTGACTAAGTATGGAAATGAGAAGAGGGGAGAGGGAAAAATGGAAAAACGATTAAGTATGAGAGTAGTAGGAGTAGAGTGGAAAAAATAAAAATGGTTAAGTGTGGAGATGGAAGGTGAGGGAAATAAGTGATGAGAGTACTTAGTCATAATTAGAAAATGGAGAGGAGAACATGATACTTAGAAAAATTCTTCATAATCTTTGAATAACTTAGACATACATAAAAAAAAATCTTAGACATACATAAAAAAAAAACTTTTCCGAAAAGTGCATGACGAAGATGATACCGAGGGTTGCAGAATGAACTTATAAAAGTTCAAAAATGTCTTCTTTTGATATCAAGACTTTTATGAATCCAAGAGAAGGAAAATATAGATGATCAAATTTTGGTCAACAACTAGCTCCAACTGTGGGACAATGACCCCCTGTGCGTTGCTGAGAACACCAGAATCTTAAGACCAACTACCTTTTCCATTGGGATATGGAGTCATCTTCAAAACACATTCTTGCAATTCTTCTTCTTTCATGGAGTTGTCTTCAAATTTCAACATCCACTTAATAATTGATTTATTGCGAAAAACTTTGACTGAAGAAATAACCTATGTACATACATGATCTACCTACCCTAACTTACTTGAAAGAAATGAGAACCTTAGGTATATGTAGATTTCCAATGGATCCATTCAAGCATTGATATGATTTGTGGAATGAACTCCAAAATTCTGAGATATGTTGGGACTTGTGCCAGTGAGTCAGGGGCACTCTCAATTGTATTGGAGAAAAATTATAGCAAGTATGGTGAAGATTTGATTGAGTTGTTTGGCCAACAATGCTTTGGAACCATAATTCAATGAAATCAATTCTTGGCTGCTCAAGAATACTATTATCTTTGATTGGCTGAGGATTTTTCAACATAAGAATACATTCGTCCTTTTCCCTATTTACTTTCATTTCCAAGGTTCGTAATTCATCAAAAATCTCTTGAAAATACTCTTCTTTCTTGTAAAGGTGATCTTGCTCATCATTCTTCTGAAGATTATTTTTTTCCATCAATTCTTCTTGCTGCAAGTTCTCTTGTGATGTTTCATCATCCATTACAAGGCTGAAATCTTCTTGTGTACTTGGTGGAGGCTCCTCAATTTCATTTTCAAATTTGTTGCTTGAAATATCTTCATATGGAGTATATAGGAGGCTGAAGTTTTCTTCTTGTAATTTGGAATTTTCATCTTCCTCTTCAATAACATGACTTGTCTTAGAAATTTCATCCACTCTTTGATTAGATTCTTCTTTAAAATTGGTGACTTCGCTATCTCGCTTCCATATGGGAGAGGATGGGTGGGCAACAAAATCATCAACAAAAACATATAAATGCACTTTTGGGATGAACTTTTTTGCAAATGAATCTTCTAACACATCCCAGTCGATAACGCAGTCAGGCATTAATGAAGTATACCATTCAAGAGAATTCCTTTATAGAGTTTGTAAGAATAATCTACATGTAATATTGTCTTCATTGAGTTTGAAATCATAACATGTACCTTTAAAATTAATCAAGTGTTGCTCTGTATGAGAGTAGTAGGAGTAGAGTGGAAAAAATAAAAATGGTTAAGTGTGGAGATGGAAGGTGAGGTAAATAAGTGATGAGAGTACTTAGTCATAATTCTAAAATGGAGAGGAGAACATGATATTTAGAAAAATTCTTCATAATCTTTTCCTCGGACCTTTAGACCAGATCTTGAATAACTTAGGCATACGAAAACGAATTTATGATTTGAAAAGCGGATGATGAAGTTGAGACTAAGGGCTATAGAATGAAGTTATAAAAGTTCAAAAATGTCTTCTTTTGATATCAAGGCTTTTATGAATCCAAGAGAAAAATATATAGATGACAACATTTTGGTCAACAATTGGCTCCAATTGTGGGATGGTGACCCCCTGTCGATTGTTGAGAACACCAGAATCTCAAGACCAATTACCTTCTCCATTAGGCTATGGAGTCATCTTCAAAACACATTCTTGCAATTCTTCTTCTTTCATGGAGTTATCTTCAAATTTCAACATCCACTTAGCAATTACTTTATTGAGAAAAACTTTGACTGAAGAAATAAACTATGTACATACATAATCTACCTATCCTAACTTACTTGAAAGAAAGGGGAACCTTAGGTATAGAAAATTTTCCAATGGATCCATTCAAGCATTGATCTGATTTGTGGAATGAACTCCAAAATTCTGAGATATGTTGGGACTTGTAGCAATGAGTCAGGGGCACTCTCAATATGTACCGTAGAAAAATTATACCAAGTATGGTGAAGATTTGATTGTGTTGTTTGACCAACAATGCTTTGGAACCATAATTCAATGAAATCAATTCTTGGCTGCTCAAGAATACCATTGTCTTTGATTGGCTGAGGAATTTTCAACATAAGAATGCATTCATCATTTTCCTTATTTACTTTCACTTCCAAGGTTCTTGATTCATCAAAAATCTCTTGAAAAGACTCTTCTTTCCTGTAAATGTGATCTTGATCATCATTCTTCTCAAGATTCATTTCTTCCATCAATTCTTCTTGCTGCAAGTTATCTTGTGATGTTTCATCATCTATTACAAGGATAAAATCTTCTTGTGTATTTGGTGGAGGCTCCTCAATTTCATTTTCAAATTTGATGCTTGAAATATCTTCATATGGAGTATATAGGAGGTTGAAATTTTCTTCTTGTAATTTGAAATTTTCATCTTCCTTTTCAACAACATGACTTGTCTTAGAAATTTCATCCACTCTTTGATTAGATTCTTCTTTAAAATTGGTAGCTTTGTTATCTTTCTTCCATATGGGAGAGGATGGGTGGACAACAAAATCATCAGCAAAAACATATGAAGGCACTTTTGGGATGAACTTTTCTGCAAATGAATCTTCTAACACATCCCAGCTGGTAATGCAGTTAGGCATTAATGAAGTATACCATTCAAGAGAATTCCTTCATAGAGTTTGTAAGAATAATCTACATGTAACATTGTCTTCATTGAGGCTGAAATCATAACACTTACCTTTAAAACTAATCAAGTGTTGCTATGCATCTTCTGAAGCATCCCCAAAGAATTTAGAAAAAAAATCAATAGGAATATTGGCACTTGAAAGTCTACTTCTGGTAGATTTAAAGGGGTATTATGAAATCGCCTCCTTCTTTGAGTATTTTTCTCTTTTGTCGAGTCTTGTAAAACGATTGATGGGCTTTATGAAGAATATAAAGAAGCATTATGATATGAATGAAACCTTTCATTTTGAATTTTTTCAATGGAGTTGCGAGGAAGTTCATTCTCCCAAATCTTTGGTGTTTCTCATTTTTCTTTTTGAAATTACAAAAAAGATGAGACATGCTTAAAATAGGCAACAATTTTCTTGAATCTTCTTTTCAAAACTTTGAGCCATGGTTATTTCTAGTTCCTCAAATATCTTGAAAATAAATCAGTTCCCAGTATGGTCGCCAAAAATATTGACACTTGAATCTGTCAGGACTGAGATGACAACCTCATGAGGACATTAATCCCCCCTCGTTTTTAGAGAAGTGGTTCTCCTCTTCGGGTAAAAGATATATCTCTGAATATCTTGAATTATGAGAGTGCTAGGAAACAAACCTTAAATCGTTATTGTTTGAGATTATGAAATAAAATGGTTCTTCAATAACATCAATACAATCTTTATATGCAACAAAAGTCTTTTCTACAATAAGAAAAGATTGAAGGAGGGCTTCAACATCATAATTAAATTGTAATCAACATCACACATAATTTTCCTAATAATATATAAACGCATCCATATATTCTTCCTCAAAAATAGGAGAGAATGATTTGATCATCTCAAAGAATTTTAATAGAGTACTGCAATTAGTAATAAAAGAGAAATTGATAGGTCAACCTCAAATATCTCATACTTAAAACTCAAAGTTACAAGATACAATTAAGATCAACCACGAAGCAATTCTTTGTGGAGTTTATTCATGAGAAATGTTCTTCATTACCAAAAAATTGACAGCCATATATGTGGCTACAAATACTCCATGATCATACAAGAAAATTCTATAGAAGAATACAAGAAAAACACTCAACAACTCAGCCTTGTGCCCAACTCTAAGATTCAATCATAAAGCTATGAGAAGTGGTGTAGAAGAATATAAAGAATGGAGAAGATGGAGATTTCTTTCTTTTGATAAGAATCTTGATAGTGTATCCATGATTGTACCTTCTTTTTCCTTTCATATTCTTCCCTGCCCCTCTAACAATACTGATTATTGAAGGCTTTGATGAAGCATCTCTTCTCTTTTTAAGAAGAAATTTTCTAACTACTTGAGTAGTTAGGGTTTTCTTCCTCTCTTGAAATCCCGTACAAGTTTCTTCTTGAAACATTCTATTTAATTAGTGCCTCATTAATTCCCCATTAATGAAATTATATCATCAATATATACATATCTAAAATGGGTCTCTTTCTCTTTTTAATAACAGTTTTTAAATAAACTTTTATTTTCACAATTTAATTAATTTCCCATTTAAAATAGGAGAACTGTGTTTTAATTTCCTGGGAATAATAATCAAATTTTTAGCCATAAAAATCACTTCTACTTTTATCTTCATCGTCTTATATTTCCAACAATATAAATTTTTAACAAATCCATCGCCCGGATCGCGAGATATGAGTTTGTGAAGTTGAGTTGTCACACAGGCCCATTAAAAATGAAACTGATTGATATTTTAATTTCTGAGAAAAATGTATCAACTTTAAGCACTTGAAACCTATACCACCATATTCTACGTCAAAACACCTTTCCAACGGTATAAAGTTTGCACGATTCTGACACCCAGAGCTCAAGTTATGGCCTCTGCAAGATCGTGACTGAGCCACCGTTGATCTGATGTCTTGGGCCAATCTCAGCCTTTGATTTCAAATTCATTTCTCCCTCTTTGAAATTTTGAATTTTATTCATAAATATTATCCCACATTGATCGGGATATTAAAAATATCCATGGTATACAATACTAAGTGTATTATACAGTTAGGAAGAAACAAAGAAGACAATAAATTATGGAGTTTGGAGGATTTGGCCCTTGGAAAGTTGTTGAATAAAATAATAATTTTTTGGAACCCTGTCATCGTCCACCTCATGCCCAGTCAGCACTAAGTTATTTTCAAGTCATATCTCACATGTCATAAACTTATTAGATTCCAAATATAACCAATAATATGCCGTCATATGTCACAAATTGTTTATTGCCACATGTATCCAATGTTGAGTTTCCATGTGTCATGACCCCATTCATTTCCATGTGTCATATTCTCATTCGTTGGTTTTCATGTCTTGGAATAGCTTTGATAATTTGGCTAAGTATGGGAGATGGGACGATAGGGGGGGAGGGAAAATTATGGGTAGCGGAAGTCTAGGGGGTAGTTTGTAGGTTGTGGGGACGGGTTGGCGAGTTGGGGAGAGGGTGAGGTGAATGAATCCGTGAACCCGCAAACCCAAAAAATTCATAAAACATTCTAAGTGTTAAAGTTTTGAATGAAAAGGGAGGTAAGGGGATAAATGTAGGCGACGAAGGTAGAGAGTGTAATATGTAAATAACGGCTTGGAAAGTGAGGGAAAGTATGAGTTCGCCAACCCGCGAACTCGATGAGGAGATGAAGCAAGATGTAATGTCCCCAAGGTCGATCCCTGTTGTAAATCATGTCTATGAAGTATAAAGCTTTCATTATAAATTGTAATTATGTTTTATAGGCTGGTGAGCCAAGTTTATATAAGCTGGTGGGATTATGTGATTATTAGGCCAGAGAGCCTAAGTGTTGAAGGCCAAGAGCATGATTTTGTACATGTAACTATGCACAATATTAATAAAAATAAACATCTCTGCGTGTGGACCGACCGCGGTGAATGAGTGATGGGGGACTAAGCTTCCACAAAGACTGGGTAAGGGATTGGGGGCTGGAAGGTTGGAAAGAGGGGCTAAGTGTTGAGCCTAGGGGCTTAAGTCCTTGGGAATAATATTTTAATATTATTCCAAAATCTATGTTAATATGATGTTTTATCCTAAGTTCTTGGGGAAGGACGAGTGACTTCCAAATGGGAAGGAACGGGCTTCATGGGTGACAAGTGTCAACCCAAGTGCATGCAGTTAAAACTGCTAAGTGGAGCCATGACGGGGGTTCCTCCTCCATTCTACCGTGGACAGTCTGAAACTGGGAATCCTGTCTGACATCTGCAAGAATACCCTCGTGCAACTTTGAAACTGAAAAGGCCTGTGTTTGTTTCTGGGAAGCCAGTACACCCTCTGTTCTGAACCGTCGAGTCTGTGTTCGACCCCTGCTTGGATTGCTTGTCACGTGTCCCTGAAACCAGATCCATGAGTCTATCCTGTGTTGCCGGATTGAGAAAACCAAAGTGTTCCATTCTTACTGAGCCTTGTTATGCCGTTGCCCCTGTCTGTTGTTATCCCTGGGGTGTTTGTGTCCATGTTCCAGTGGATTATCGTGGTTGTTCCATGCTTGACCACATGTGGCTTGTTGGACAACATATTCAACACTCTCTCCAGGTGAGAGAGGTGGTTGAGGTTGAAGGGAGAGGTTGCCTGGTCTTTGAGCGACTCTCTCCACGTGACAGAGTGCGTGGAGGAAGGAGAGAGCTCCTGGAAGGAACCCTATAGCTGCCACAGAGCTCGGAGATTTTCGATCCGGTCTGTTGCTGAAGCCCAAGGAAAGGGAGGTTAGCAGCCGAAGGATTGTCTAGGTGACAGAGAAGGTGTATACTCCTGGGGTGGGACAGGCTTGTGGGGAAGGAGAGTCTGTGGGCAGTGGGCATAAATGGTTCCTAGGAGAGAATCTTTCCTCTGTGACTATGTGTCTTCCTGTATTCTCTGCCTAGCCTAGGATTCCTTACCCAGTGGAGCTTAGTCCCAGCTCGGGGGTGACCTACTACTGAGAGTGATGAGTAGCATGGTATAAGGATGGGAGGTTCGTGGAAGGTCTACACACAGTTGGTGGAATTACCACGGTTTTCAAAGATAAGTATCAACTTATGCTTAATATTATGTTCTGCATGCTTGTGATGCTTATATGTATCATGTATTCTTCTATGCATATGAATTATTGTTAATGCCAGGGATTATTTATGTTAGCAGTAATCTTGTGCTTACTCTGAGTTAAATGTGTTTGATTAGATTTAAATACATGTTATTAATTAAGTATGAGAATGATGTTGTTACGCACAGTAGCGTTTTCCCGACCAGTGGGTTGACAGCCGGGGGAGCGTTACAGAATGGTATCAGAGACATGGTTTCAACACTGAGCCTAGATGGGCCAGATAAGTGGTCTTTGGACCAAGGTTTTGAGAAGAAATTGTGTCTGGAGAACGTGCACAAGGTTTAAAACCCTTTGGAGTTGCACATAAGTGTGGAAATCGCGATACG
>ML814666.1:29604-49374 GCA_009831015.1 Picea engelmannii
ATCTTTAATCTCTGCATGAATCCACTTAATGGAATTTGGTAGTGTGCATATTTGTGTCAATTAATTCTCATACTCCCTAGGCGGCCCAAAAGTAATGGACACTTTGGAATAAATGACATAGGAGAATACTATTCTCCAACTCAACTTTCCACTAGTAGTTGGATTAATGTAGTCTTCTAACTATCCTATGGTAAGATTAATGTAGTCTTCCACCTATCCTAGTCATCTAATACTTCTTCTATCTATTTAACAAATGTATTTCCCTACATTAGATCCAATGGATATACCATCCAATAACCCTTCTTATCAAATGACATAATTATAAAATTCCCAATCAATCCATAACAATACTAGGTATGGATATTTGTCATCTAATATGTCAATGAACTCAAAGTAAGCATAAATATTCACACAATCGAGATAAAATTCCATATCGCCAATTTTGACAATGGGGAAAATGTGTGATTGGTTCACCAACTACCACTAGATCGACAAGTGGACCCAATTTGGTCATCCCTTGAGTTCCCATGATTACTTCAGTAGGATGTTAACATCCAACCCGAAGTTGAGCATAAATTCTCACACTTCATATCATTTTTGTTTGTTTGTTAGTTAGTTTGTCCATGACTTGTGGGACTAACTTGTGGCTGAGAAACCACAACTCATGGGCATCTAAGCCGTCAAAATCACCTAGGGATCACACCTGGCCTGAGCCACACCAACCCTTAACATGGATGGAATTTTTGTCCCTACAAGTTTCGAACCGGTGACTTTAACATCATAGAGTGCCTTAACAACACACTCCATCACCGAATGTCCTACACCTCGGGGACCTCACACTTCATATCATTGAATCAATGCATTCAAGATAAATTATTTTCCATACCTTGTTCACTGGACATGGTTTAAGGGCCTAGCTTGTGCCTCTATTGGTGACTCAAAAATTGGCCCAAGGAACTCCCTTAACTTTGTTGTGGATTTATCATTGTCTATTATCTATATAAAACTTTTCAAAAATTCTTTGACTTCATCTTCCACTATATATACTAGTAGAATCATGCATTGGCTTAGTGGCCAAATTATGGAAGCTTTTCTATTTCTTGCATTCATAGTAACTATGTTTCTAGAATGCATAGCTTCCTGCATCACCTTAATTACATATTTAAAGGAACCTTTCTTTCATAGTAAATCAAACCTTGGTGCTCACTATAAATCTTGATATATGGGTCCTTGATTTGCATATCTCATGTTTGTCCTAGAATTGGCTCCAAACTAGGTGATGATATTGATCCCAATGTAGGCACAACCTACTATATTTTCACCATGGATATAAAGCTCACAATTCACCATATTATCACTATTCTATCTCATGTATTGTTCCTCACATTTATTAATAAATTGTACACAATCATGTGTATTATGTATTGTCTTTTGGTAGTACCCACATCAAGGATGGTGAGGATATAAGTAATTCCTTTCAATATACCCCACTTCATAATAATTATAAAATCATGGTGGGAGATGATCCACTTAATTCCATAGATCCCTATTACCCTAATTCTAATTATGTCCCCCATCCACTCCCATGGTTGAATCCATTGTTTTATAAGATCTCACGAATCCCAACATCCAGCTTCTCATGTAGTTTTTATTTTTAAAAACCTATAGGAGGCGTGGAAATATCGACGAAAGTTCATCGCAACGTAATGATTAGGTTTTTATTAAGCGTGGCAATATC
This sequence comes from Picea engelmannii, assembly GCA_009831015.1. Classification (NCBI taxonomy): domain Eukaryota; kingdom Viridiplantae; phylum Streptophyta; class Pinopsida; order Pinales; family Pinaceae; genus Picea; species Picea engelmannii. Next base: position 31,343 of record ML814666.1, read on the forward strand.
GACAAAAGTTCATCGGAAGGTAATGATTAGGTTTTAGTAAGCGTGGCAATATCGACGAAATTTCGTCACACTTTCTGACAGTTTTGCGTCACACATATAGCATCTGTGTCGTAAATTTTTTCTCTGCCAAAAGTCTTCATCGCTATTGCCATGCTTTTTCATTGCAACTTTCCACACTTTTGCGTTGCACGTATGGCATCTGCGTCGTAATCTATTGGTAAGTTTTTTACTTTGGCACGGTTATTCGTCCCTATAGCGATGAAGTTTCGTCACTATTGCCACGCTTTTTAAGTTAAACCTATCTTGAGGATGATGACACGTGGAGAGATTATTTCATCGATTTTTCCACGAATAACTAGTTCGTGGATATAGCGACGAAAAAATTTCCACGAAAAATAGTCTTTGCTTTCGTGGAAAGTGCGACGGATATGTGTGGCAATAGCAATGAAAAACCGTGGAAAATTTGGTCATATGTAGTAGTGTTCCAAGGAAAGCTATGATACCACTTATAAAGTACTAGATCTATTATAACAGAAAAAAAACATAAATACTGCAGAAAATAACAGTGAAACAACACAATATATGAAACCACAACACCAAAATAATACCTTTATTGATAGGAAACAATGTTCACTTTCCTCTTCAAGGGGGAAACCTCCAGCAGAGCAACACTCTATTAAAATATTTATCAATACAAAAACTTTTCATGCCTCCTACTCTTATTTATACTAATTCTATCTTCTAAAGAACCTTCTAGTGAAAGATCTTTCTAGAAGCAGAAGCTTCTATTAGGTCTTCTTACATTGAATTGTTCTCATTTATTAAATAGGCCTTATAAACTAATCTTGGCCTTTATTACATGGAAAATATATTATTCTACCTACATGAGGGGCTGGGGAGGTTAGGTCCCTAACAACTTCTTTCTCAGTGCAACTGATGACAAGGTTTACGTACTTTAGAGAATATTGAGTGCCAATGTTTATTTTCTGAGTTTCTTGCACTTTTTTTACAGACACTTCTTCTTTCAAATTGGGAACTTTAGTTTGGTCATCTCTTGTGAAAAGAGATTCAAAATTGATACAATCCTTTGAAAGAGATACATGAATTTGATCTTCAGGGATTTCTACAGAATCATTTGTACCAACAAGAAATTCAACCGGCTGCTCATCATTCTCAAAAACTTGGAAATAATATTGATTATTAGGTACTAAAGGCCTGGAAATACTTTTGACCCGAATTATATTTTGATTCTATGAACTGTTAGGATTGAATATAGACGCAACAACAACCACTGAGTCTACCTTTGGATTCTTATCTTTGGGGATGAAGGAGATGTTAAATGAACTGAAAGAATACATGAGTTCATTTACTCTTTTGGCATAAAATTTCAACTTCTCTTTTTGGATCTGATATTTCTTTTTAATATAATTTATAATCAGTTCAGAATCACCAATTACAATCAAATTTTGTATTTTCATTTGTAGTGCAAGATTCATCCCTTGTATTAATGCTTCATATTCTACTTCATTATTTATACAGGGAAATTCGAGTCTGATGGCTTGTGGATATATTACTAAATTGGGGATCTTGAAAACAATCCCTACTCCACTTCCATATTTGGAGCAGGCACCATCTAAAGACATCTTCCAAAACCATTCAAAATAATTTTCTCCTTCATGCTTCGAAATGCTTGGATACTCTTGGTCAAGCACAACATAGTTTCCAATCCCATCATCGATGTAGTCCTGCATTATTTCATTATCTTTTTTCTTGAAAGAAACTAGCTTTTTGGCTTCTTGAGGGACTTTCACCATTGTTCCATCTTTGTTTGGTAACATCATACAACTTCCATCGTTCATGATGTAACCTCCAATTTGTGAACAATAATATTTTCCAAGAACTACTCCATAAGATTGAAAAAAGTATAGCACGATAATAGTGAAAAACGTTGTGATATGGGGCCCTGCAGTTATCCAAGCACACAAATATTTAATTTCCCCATATGCTGGGACCTTTCTTGAATATATCACATAGATACTTTCTCTAGTTTCATAATACTTCGTGCCTCCCATTCCTAGAGCTTCCATTATTGACAAAGGCACGATATTATAGGTTGCTCCACTGTCAACCAAACAATTGTGTAATACTACATCATGATTTTCTATTGTGATTTAGAATGGTGGAACTTACCCTTGGTTTTAACTACTGAAATATTTGGTTGGAGCTTGGAATTTATTACAACAACTTCAATTCTATTACCTTGCTCATCGCGAATCTTGAGAATATTTTCTCTTTGTTGTGGGATTTTCACCACTTTCATGAAGGGAAAAGGGATTCTCAACTTGGTCAGATCATCAGTTAAATTATATGTCATCTGTGGAGGATTCTTTAATTGATTGGCAACAATTTGCTGCTTTGACGTTTTTGCAAAATTTCTTTTGGATTTCTCTTTTTCTTTTTCAACAGTCTCTTTTGTTTTGAACCTATTGACTTGTGCTCTAGTTTGCACAACATTTTCTCATGAGATATATGATTATTCATGTTCATAAAAAATATACAAGGAAGATTCACCTTCATCCATATGTACGGATTCAAGACTTTCATCTTGAATAATTTCGGCCTCTTGGTCAAAGTTATCAAAATTTTCTTCATCAAAGATCTCTTCCAAGATGACAACATTACGGTTTGGCACTCTAGGTGCTCTTCGCCTATGCTCTTCAGTTATATCATCATTTATTATTCTATATTATTGAAAAGGATCTCTTCTTTGTTCCAGAGCAGGATTTCTAGGATTTTGATTGTCAGGAGAAAAATTTTCTCCTCTTCTTAATCTTGTTAGTTCATTATGCATCTGTTGAATTGTTAGATTCATTTGAGCTAGTTATAGTCTTTGCTTTGTCTCTTGATTTGTTTCTGGATTGTTTCTTACATTGGGGATCACTCCTTGAAGGATTCCTCCACTAAATCCTCTATTCTCAACATTCCTTGTTCCCCAATTTTCAACATTCCTCAAGATCGATGCCCCTTTATTTGAGATAGCAAGAGAATCCATTTGTCTTTGAACTTTTCCGAGGATAATCTCAGGATCAACATCTATTTCAAGCATGATTTCTTCCGTCTCTATTTCTTTATGCATAGCTCCATCTAAGTATTCAATTTTTGAAGCTCTGATAGCAAATTTTACATTTTAGGGCATTGCATTTTTATAACATCTAAGTATAACTGGAGTGTTTGTTTTTTTCTCTTTTGGAATTTGATTTAATGTCTTGAAAAATATTAAGTTAAAATCTCTGATCCTTTCTCCCTTTTTCAAATGAATTTGGGTGAATTATGTGAGAAAATATGATATGCGATTGGGAGAGCATACATGGTCATGAACATAATCTCCAAATCGTCAAATGATGAAGTTGATCGTGTAGGAAGAGACATATACCATTCATAGTTGAATCCTGTCAATGTATGAAGAAAAAGTCCAACCATTACATCATCATGTTCTACTAAATGTATCTTTCACATATTCAAATACAGATCCATATGTCTTTTCGGATCCATCACTCCATCTCCTGAAAATAATGGCAACATTCCTTGTGGAAGACTTGGCAATTGATATTGTTCTCCTTGAATATTATGTGGGCTATTTCTAACCCTTCTTTGTGGCATTCTTTGTCTTTCTTCACGATTCTCGAGGTTCTCATTTCTTTCTTTTCTGTCACCCATGCTTGGATTTCTTCTTTTTTTAGTGGTGGAACTTTCACCAACTTCTGGAATTTGAAGTTTTTTGCTCTTTCTTCTTCTTAATGGGCCCTTGTATGATTCCATCTTATCTTCTTTGTCTTCTTGCAATTTCTCCTTCTTCTTCACGGGAAAGGGTTTCCCATGGCCTTTCAATCTCTTCATGAGTTTTGGCTATTGTTAATGTCAAATTGTATAGTTGATGTAGAATGCTCATTTGATTTGCAAGACCAATTTGTAAATGGGGTTGATTTGGTTGAGGTTGTGTCATTAGAATTATGATTTGTGAAACCAACCTTTTTTTATCCCAAGTTGAGTCCAAAAAATGTTGATGTCTAGATCTGTTAAGGTACCAACAACAACCTCCTGAGGATATAAATACCCCCCTATGTTTTTATAAAGGTGGTACTTTGTATTTTCTTAAAGATAAATATTGAATATCTTGGAACCGTAATATGAAAATGAAAGAATATTAAATAACAAAACCCATATCTATCACTCAATAAAAATGTAAAAATATTGTTGATTGAAAATAATATACATACACCAAAGAATTCGTGAGAAGAGGACCAAGAATCTTCACTCATAAAAAAATATAGTATTTGCAGAAAATATTGTACAAAAATAAATAATAGTTATAGGAAAAACAAAATAACTGTCACATCCGTCACATTATTCATATTTTTTTTATCACATTCAAGGAAAGAAAAATACAGGCCCACAAATGAGAGAGCTTTAAAAAAGTTTTTCAATCAAAACAAGATAGAATATAATGGGAAAACTTTAAATATCTTATTCTCAAATTTCAGAGTTCAAAGATATCATTAAAGTTTATCCCCAAAATAGTTCTCTGGGATCTTTTCAAAAAATAAATATAGTCTTTAATAGTATTAAAAATAAATTTCATTCGTCCATAATTGGATTGGGATTGGGCTCTCGTGGATCATAAATGAAAGAAAAAAACAAGGATGGACCTGAAAGAAAGATAAAGAGAAGCGATAAAAAAATAGTTATGTTTTTCTTAGGACAGATAAGCACAACTGGATGACTTCTGAATTAGAAGAGAAAATAATTGAGAAGGATATGATCAATTTACTCACTGTAATGGAGTCTCTCTCTCTCTATTTGCTTGTTGATGTTCCTTTTGTAGCACCTTTGATTACAGTTTCATGACTGGTATCAATCGCCTCTACCTGTTCTTCTTTAGTTATCTTGATTAAAGCTGGTTTTAAACAATTTTCGATATCTTCTCTCATGGGTGTGACAGTTATTTCCTGCCTGACTTTGATATCAAATAAAGTACCTTCTAGTTCTCTTAATTCAATTGAAATTTTGTGAAGCGTGTCCTCAATATCTTTGTTCTTATTAACATAACTTACAAGAAAACTTTCAACTTCATGTTTCGTGTACTCGATCATACTCTTAAATTTTTTCATTGATACACCTTTCAATATATCTAAGTGTTCTTCAAATTGCTCCATCATCATAAGAATAGAATTTAAAATTAGTTTTGGATGTTGGAATTCCCCGATAGTTCCTCAAAATTCTAATAATATCAAATTAAATACAATTCCCCTTTTTTGACACTTAAAGTGTCAACATCAGCCAATATTTCTTTTAAGATTTTTATTCCTTTGAGCCAACAAGATTTCAATTGTTTTATGTGAGTAGGGGATTGTAAATCTTCCTTTTTCTTTTGTAGTTCATTTATTCTATAAACTTCCAAAACAAATGTAATGACACCATCCTTATAAAAACCCTTGTCATTTTCGAGGTCGTCCTAGAGGTGTTCTCTTAGATTAGTAATCTTGGAACCCAAAGAAACACATTTGCTTGCCAAATCTGATGCCTCTAGAGTGAGAGACATTCTCTTCTTTATGTTTTCCCCAACATAACGTCTAACAACAACAAGAAAACTTGATGTTCCCTTTAACTTCGAGCTTGAATTTGGTGTTCTGTTAGAAATTTTCCTAGGTTGAATAGTAGCAATTGGACTTGAAAATATAGGAGGTGGCATTAAAGCATACTCTAGTTCTTTAATCCTTTCTTTGAGCATAGCATTTTCATCTTCCATTTCATCCACTGACACTTCCAAATTATCACATGTAGCTCTGTGGATCTTTGCAATTCTTGATGGTAAAACTACGCTCATTAAATTGTGAATGTGTTTTTCCTTGGACTTTTTTATGTTTTGAATTAACTCTTTCCAAAACTAACTTCTTTGAATCTTTTTCAAATAAAGCATTGTGAAGAGTTGAGGATTCTTCTTCATAAAATATTGCTTCTTGTGTCGCCAACTCAACTACAACTTCTTTACTCTCCTGAATCCTTTGTTGTTCATCTAGAAACTTTATATCTTCTATATTGACATCCAACTCCATGTGCTCAAGGGAATATTCATCAACAAGTACGACCTCAGATATTTCCTGTTTATTTTCCTGCCTTATTCTTTTACTGTTTATTGTGAGTTTATGAGGTTTTTCAAGATTCCTTTTGGGAGGATCATGGCTATCTCCATCACCATAATTTTCAGTTAAAGATTTCTTTTTTTCTTGGGTTACAATTTGAGGGTTTTGTTTGGGTGTGCCACTTCTTTGAGAAGTATTTTGATATTTTATGCTTGTTTCATTTACAACCCTTCTGTGTTGTCGATGTGCTTCATTAGTGCTAACAATAATTTCAATATCTCTAACTGGAACTGCTTTAGAGTTCTTGCCATCATCTTCTTCTTCTCCAAATAAACAGGTATTTTCATATGATACACTGAAACGAACAAAAGTCGTGTGATTCATGAAACATTGATTAGGTTCGGACCCTTTTATCTCATTTTCCAACTTTAAATTGTACTCGTCAAATTGGACAACATACTCGTCAATTTTTGAATCATTTTTTAGTGTAATTTCACCAATTCGCCATGGCAAGGAAATGAATTGCTTTTTCTTTCTTTCATAAAATAAGTGTTCCCAAAACTTGTATTATCTGCAAAGTTTTATTACAAATATCTTGTCTAGAACATAAAATGGAAGATAAATTGGGGCTTCTTGAGGGCAGTAAACTCTGATGACACTGTAATTTTCCATTGCCTCAAAACTTCTCCTTTAATCTAAAAAGGTTGTAGCATCCAATGATAGTCTTGATGTACCATTTCCAAATGTGATTTTCTTGAAAGAAGAAACAAATGAATCATAGACTTTATAAAAATGGTACATTACCTTATGCTTCCACAAAGCAGGGTACCGTGTATGTATAGGGTCTAACTTGTAGTTAACCTATTTTTCTAAACACAATCCTTAGAATACATGACAATATGGAATGTCAAATATTAAATATGCAAACATATATAACTTCTTGTTCTTCCTAAAGTTTGATAACTAGAATGATATTTTAGAAGAGATAATTTTCGACCAACCGAAAATCACTTTCTCTTGGATAGAAAAATATAAAATATAAAGAGCTAGACGAGGAATTGTAGTAGTTGATTCTTGTCCAAGAACCCTAGCTAGAAGCCATGCCATTTATTGATATGGTTTTCTTAACTGACTGACCTATATAGTTGATAAATGCTCTGGCATTATCACCGAGTCTTCCAGTATTTGCAAAAATAGGTCCCAACCACCATTTCTAGTCTTCATGAATTCTTTATCTTCATCGACTTTGACCATCATTGTCGGCTCTAGTAACTTGAAAATCTTCTTGAAAGTTGATGGTGCTAGAGAAATTGGGGATTGTCCTTGCAGCTAAATGATTCTCTTACTCTTCTCGTATTTATCTATACAACACGAAACAAGCTCTATAACATATAAAACTTCTGGAACACACCCTACCTTAGCAATCCCTAATGTCCAGATATCATTAGAATTTATTTCTTGAGGAAAAAATGTAGAATAATATTTATAAGCTTTGGACCAATGATATTTTGGATCTTCTCGTGCGAATGTATTCATAGTATCTCCACAAAATATCTCTTTCCTTCTAGCCATATTTCTTAAAGAGTTGGCAAATTATGTACAATATTTATGAACATTAATACCAAAGTAATTATTTTTACATAATAAACCTTGAAGATCTTTTTTCAAAAGAATGATTAAGACAGATTTAATTTGAATTTATTGAGAATGGTCTTGAGAAATTCTTAACCATCATTAATAACAACCCTTTGATACTTAAACACTAGTTACTTTCCGAAATATTTTCATTTAATGTTACTCAAGGAATGTGACAAGAAGAATGAGGATTCATGATATTGAAGTAAGCCTGATCCCACTACCCCGCGATAAAATCTCAAAATATAACTAAGTGTCAGATAGCAGATGGACAAATAGACATAAAAGAATATTTTTCAAGACTTGTGATACGATCTCCACTTCCATGGTAAAGGTTGAAACGGATAAGTGTTGAAGTATCTAGAAAGAGGTGAAGTCTTAAGAAAAAACTAAGTATCGAGAAACAAACGGCTGAAGGTTTGGACATAAGATGAACGAGTAACTCAACCCGTGATGAAAAATAGAAAAATATTCTAAGTGTGGTACAAAATTAGGGTGGTGGAAGATTGAAGTACATTTTCATGACGACGGAAGGGAGGTATGTCCGCAAAATACTTAAAAAATACTCTAAGTGTTGGTGCATTTTGGTTATGGAGGAACACAATGGTGCACTTTATGGAAGGAATAAGTTGTAACGAGACTCATGAACCCGCCATAAAATGGAAAAATTTCTAAGTGTAGAATCATAATATACAAGAGAGAGATTTATGACTTAACATATTTTAGGATCAACATACCTTAATAGTTGGAACCCTAATTGTAACCTAGAAAATGATATCCCTTTGACCATCCCAGTCTGGGTCAAACTTCCCTTTCTCCCTCTCCACTATTGGAATGGTGAAACCCTCTGAGCTATTCATAATACCCTGGGTAAGTACATAGATCGAGAAAAACCAAAATACGACATCGAGATCTACGCCTGAATATGTGTGGAAGTTGACTTGGAAAAGAGTGTCCCAGAGGCTATGACGCTCACTTTGAAAAGTTGTTCGTACCTCCAAAAGGTGGACTACAAACAAATCCCTTCCAAATGCAAGATCTGTCATGAATACAGATAGTTTTTCAAGAGGTGCCCAAATTCCCCAACAGATCCACTGGTGGGGGAGACAAATGAGCAATAGAAAGAGATAAAAAGGAAAAAACAAGCTCCTAAACAAGGACCACAAATAGTTAAAGCTCTAGCCAATGAGGAATCTCCCTCCAATCCAAAAGCTTAGGAAGTTACAACCACATCCTCAACAGGTAATTCCATTGAGCGCATTCCAAATAGAAATATTTATGATGTCCTATCGGAAATGGAAGAGGAACATGTGAGTAGATACAATCCATATCGTCAATAACCAATGGAGAATCATGGAGAACAAAAAATAACATAGGAAGTCTCTCATCAGAATTCCTAGACATATCAAGAAGAGGGAGAAATCGCTGAAAGCTTGGAGGAAGAATCGTATCCAGATTCCACCAAAGTTCCTCCTCCTAAGAAACCAAGTAGGAGGTCGAATAACCAAAGGAGAGAAGTGATGGCTTGGAAGGAGATAGAGCTTGGAAAAAAGAGCACCTTAGATATGTTATAAATGATAGCTGTGCTTGTTTAACCATAGATAATATAGCAATATTGTCACCCAACTACAGACCGAAGCCACCCCCGAGCACCTTAACCTTGACAAAGAAAATAATTCTGGAAGCAAACCCTAGGTCTAAAATCTAATCAAGGTAGCATACCAATATCTAGAGCTAGCGTACCAAGTAGAAAGTACAAACCATAACCAAGAGAAATTCCAAGCCTAAAACCGAAAATACTAGTTGAAGTAGCTGCATCTGTCACTACTCTCTAGACTTGCACACTTCCTGAATTTCTGCAGTGCGCACTAGATTTTTGCAGTTGCGAGCTGTGTCTCTCAAATGATCTTTGGTGTCCTGTATTTATAGTTCTCCTCCATAGCTGTATGTGCGGACTTCTCATTCTAGAGGCTAAAATCTCAATATTACATATTTCCTTTAGCTAACTTGTCCTCTAGGGTTATGTCCAATGCTTTAGGGTTTCTTCTTGCTTCCCATAATATTCTATTCTTGTTAGGGTTACACGTGGAGGTTAATACCTCCCATAGCTACCATAATATCAACAAGAAAGACATAAAAAGAAATAACCCAAACCTATCAAAAAATAAAGTGGCTCTATTCCCCTTAAAAGGGGGAATCCAAAATCCACGTTTAAATGATGAAAATCATTTCCTAAAACTATAGAGGTATGGGAAGTGGCAATAAAAAATAATTAGTCAGAATATTAGTAAGGAAAGAATCCCCTAAAATCCTTTTACTCCAGAAAACAAAAATGAAGGACGTTGAAGTCTTTCAAGACAACAAAACTATTTGGAAAGAAAGCATAGGTCTAGCAGTGAGTTCACAACTTACAAGGGGCCTCCGATGGAGTTTGTACTATTTGGAACTCACAAATGTTTAGATTAGAATATTGGTCAAGTTCCCCTAATTGGTTGCAAGTGATTCTGACTCATCTCCCTTCAGGGAAGACATTCTCTGTTTTTAATATTTACATACCTTCTCAATCACATGACAAAAATCTATGCTGGAGATCTTTGCTAAACCTGTAGGAGAATCATTGTAATGCCTCCCTCATCTTAGTGAGAGACTTTAACACTACACTGAATGCATATGAAAATCAAGGAGGAAATATAGTAAGGTACTCATCTAGAGAATATATGGAAGACCTCATGCTAGGGCTAGATCTATTGGATGTAAAGATAGTGAGTGGTCGATTTACTTGGTCTAATAAGAGACAAGGCCCATGGCACATAAATGATAGGCTAGATAGATTCCTCATTAGTGGAAATATTTTGGAAGACCCCCTTATTTCCTTGTCACTAATTCTCCCGTGGGTAGGATCTAATCACTGCCCTATCACCCTGGAACTTTCTAACTCTAAATCCCTTAGTCCAATTCCCTTCCATTTTAACCCTTTTTGGGTTGAAGATCCCCCCTTTTTGGATCTAGTCTCTTCTGCCTGGAGCCCTTGGGTTCTAGGGTCTCTGGTCCATATTTGGGAATATAAATTAAAATATACCAATAATATCCTTCAGGGTTGGGTGAAGGATAAAGAAGAAAAAGAGAAGAAAGCATAAAGAGAGCTAGTTGGGAGAATGGACGAGACTAGAATCGCTTTGGAGTCATTCCACATCTTAGCGGCTACTTTGGTAGAAGAGAAGCAAAACTTTGTGGAGTACCAAAAATTTCTTAGGCACAAGGAAGAAAAATGGAGGTTAAAATCAACAAGCCTCTGACTTCAAGCGAGGGATCGTAACACAAAAATTTTCCACCACCAAGCTAAAGCTAAAATTTGTAAAAATAGAATAATAGACATCAAGGTTGAAGACATGACTTGTATCAAGGGACACAATCAAATAAAGATAGTAGCTAAGGAGCACTTTGAAAAACTATACCAAGAAGATGGAGGCCCAGGAGAATCTTCTTCAAAACATCCCCTGAGTAATCAACCAGGAAGATAATGAGAAGCTCTTTTGGCTAGTAATAGAAGCAAATATCCTTGGAGTATTACAACAGATGAACCCAGACAAGGCCCCTGGCTTGGATGGTTTCACATTGAACTTCTATCTCCTATATTGGCACAAAATAAAAAAAAGACTTGGTTCGCATGGTCCAATACATCCAAAAGTCTGCTAGAATGGGGGGGAGCACCAACTCCTTCTTCTTGGCCCTAATTACAAAAGAATTCAACCCATCCTCCTTCAAGATATTCTACCCAATATCCCTATGCAATGTCTCTTACAAAATCATAGCAAATATAATCAAGCAATGCCTACCCAAAATAATCTACCCAAATAAAGGAGGATTTGTGGAAAATATTTAAATGATAAACAATATTCTGTTGGTACAGGAAGCTATCCACTCTGGCAAGAGGAGGGAGATAAAGGGATGATCATTAAATTAGACATGGCCAATGCATTTGACTATGTCCATCACAACTTCGTTTTTGCTATCTTTACCAGATTCGGATTTGGGGAGGACTTTCTAGCTTGGATATTTTCCTGTATAGGGGTTCTGTGGATATCCCCACTGAATAAAGGTCACTCAATGGATTTTTTTAAGATCTATATGGGCCTTAGGAAAGGGTTCAACCTCTCTCCTATTCTATATATTATCATGGCAGAAGATTTGAGTCAACAATTAGAAAAGGCTAGAGTGGAGAAATCTATTCCAAGTATCAAAATATCTAGAGGATCCAAAAGGATTAACCATTCCCAATTTGCAAACGACACTCTTATTCTAGGAGGTACTGTTGAGGAAAAGGTATGAGGAACCTTACTCAAGCATTTTCATATCTTGCTGGGCTAAGGAAAGATAGTTGAGAATGTTACTCGGGGTTTATAGCCTAAAAATAAAAGACACAATCACTTAATCCACAGGTATTAAGTATGAGGGACCAAGGCTGGGTTTTTCATATATTATATGTAACTGTGCAAAAGAAATAAACTTAAACATAAATTACATGAGTTTGTACATGGAGATGAAAGAAAAATATGACCCAAATCATCAAAATACATATGTGAGATTGAAATCAGAAGTCTGATTTTTATATTGATTTCATTCTGAGATACAAAGATGAATTCTCTTTACAAACTCCTACGAGGGTAGGGACCAAAGTCAGATTTAGAAGCCTCCAATGGGAACCATACAAAAAGACTCTAACAACAAAAGAAAATTGAAGCTAAATATATGAATCAACTTGCCACAAAATGCTGTCACTTGACTCTGCAAAATATTCTTTATCAGTCATGAAATTTAATTCATAAACAAATAAGAACACACATACTTCCAAAGATAAATTATACACCTTTAAAACAAGCTCCTGAAATATATGATTCAGTTTTGAATCCTGCTACCTTCAATAGGAACTTGCTGTCATCAAGATGGTTAAGCCTTCTAGTAAACTCAGAATGATTGAAAAATGAAAGTATCTCACTAGTAAAGAGAAAACCTTATGGCTGAAGTTCTCCTTCTATTCTCTCATTTCCTCGTCTCTTCATTTGATTGAGATTTTATTCTTCCTCAATAAGTTATGGTAGTTCAACTACCTTTCTTTAGTTAAGCTTAGTTAGCTTAAATATTTAGTTGAGACAAGTAAATAATAATATATATAAATAAGGGTCTAATTAAATAATAGCTAAATAAGTGGGACCCCTTGTGACTCTCGTTTCACTTTCTTTTAATAGTCATCAAAACATGAAGTATAAAACCCCAAACATTCGATTCAAACATCTTCCTTGTAACTCCCATTCTCATATTAATGATCAAATATCAACAAAATATAACATGACTTTATCCAAAAATAGCATTATATCCATGTTGTCCAAAACACTGTCTAAATATGTATTTTCTGTCCAAAACATTGTCTAAATAAAAAGATTGTCCTCAATCGAAAATAACATTAATCAACATTAAAAACCATATTTGTTGTGAGAGGCATTTGGCCTCTTTTCACTGCTTCCCTCTTTTGATCTTTCTGTTGCAGTCTTAGGCTGATCAGAATCTTGAGGGTGGATATTGCTGATGACGTGGGAGCAATTGTCTTTGAGACGAAGACGAGAAGACACAAATTCAGAGGAATCTTTGGATGACTTGGAGGGAGTGGCCACTCCTTTTCCATTATCTGGATCTGGCTTGGGGACATCAGTTTTTATCCTCTTACTTGCATGAGAAGACTGTACGGGTGAGACAACATGATTATCTTGGGAATTTGGATTTATTGGTGGTGGAGGAAGGGGTAATGCCAAAGACACAATAGGCCAACCATGGTGATGAGGAGCAGGCTGATGGACAATATCTTTCCAACCATGATTGGCAGGTGGTTCTGGATGCATAGAAACGTGAGGGGGAACACGAATACCAGAAAAGTTTTGATGTGGTTGGAAGGGAGGCCTCTTAGGTTGGAGCTGGAGAATCCCATGGTCAACTAGGTTGAAGAACCCATCTTGAAAGAGATGATTTAGTTCCTGTGGATCAACGCCAAAATGTATTGAAAACCGTGGTCTTCTATGGCCCCTTTTCCAATTTTCTCTGCCTCTATTAGCACCTCTATTAACACCTCTTCCATTGCTTCCCCTGCTAAAGAAACTCATCCTGAAGCAATATTCCAAACATGTCATGAAAAACTATTAACAATCCATGCATCAATACTCTACCTAAATAAAACCAAAAGGTTGGATCTATTATTCACCACAGAAGCACTTGCAATCCATCCATCAAAATCTTAAAACTCAACAATCGATTGCCATTTGAACAGGGAGTGGTAGGGCTATTGGGAAGATGAGGGGCTTTATAATGAGTGTAAAATGGTAGCATGGATGGGAAGCAACCCACAAATACTATTCAAGCAAATGCAAAAGTAACATAAACTACACCCATATCCAATTTTCCAACACCAATCATCAACTTAGTCTTTTCTTTTGTTATTAATCCTTTCTCTTTTAAAAAAATGAAATTCATAATAATAGAACAAGGAATGTTTAAAATGTATTTGGGAAGGCGAGGGACATATAATGAGCGAAAAGTGAGAGTATGGAAGGGAAAAATACGATTATTGTTCTATTGTATGCAATAGTATTTATTAAAAAAAATCATCATCACTGTCATTTTCCAAAACCTTTCTCTTTTCAATAATTCAGATCCAACACACAACTGTTTTCATATTATCCAATATAAAACCCCAGGAAAGTCCCAGGACTGTCAAACTGTACAACTTTAATTTCCCCTTCCTTTTCTTTTTATCAACAAAGCTTTTATAAGGGACTGTTAACAGAGTCATTCCAAACCATTAAAACCAAACTACATCAAGCGCACATGGGAGACTGAGAACACCACATAAATCCATCATCAAAACTTTAATACTTGTTGTATAAACAAACCGGGTTTCAAAACCCCATGTAAAACTGGTGCTCATCATTTATTTTAACATCATACAACTTCAAAATCGACAAAACGTCCATGGATAAATAACAAGTGAGACAAGACTTAACACAAATAACCAATCTTCCCACTGCCGGGTTAATCACTTATAACATACATCAAGACCAGAGTTCAAATCTCCTTATTTCCATACATCAATGAAAGAACCGAGGTCTGGACAAATACAAAGGGAAAACCTTCACAAGGGGTTTGTAAAACCATTTAACCATCTCTTATCACAACAGACTTTCCACAAACCTCTTCACATACCTCTCATGGTGGCCGCAAGGAAAATACACCCATATATTCATAAACAATTGAAAGGTAATTTGAAGGAGCTACAAGTCTTCCAAAGACTGGGTACTGACGTTAAGAAAAACAACTGTTATTTTGTTTCACACACAAAAAGAAACCCTTGAATTTTAATAACTAGAGATGAGTGAAACCAAAAAAACTTACCATAATTATTTGCCAACAGTCATAGCACAGAAGCAGTATTCATTTTGGGCACAACGCAATCACATAATCCAAATAGAAAGGAGTTTTGAACACTATTCTTAGCTTGAAAAACTTAAATGCTAATAGGGAGGAACCTCCACTTAAATGCAATTTGCGCAGTCGTGATACCCACATACATCCATTTACACTTTGGAAAGAAAAGACAGTCTGTAAGAAAATCTAAGAGCCAACATCATGATTTTACTCGAAGCGGAGCTACATTTCATTAATGGAGAGGTAAGAGCCATCATACCTGTAAGGAGAATGCCAGAAAACCAACAAGCACCACTATTCTTTCCAAGGCCGAGCAGAATGGAAGCAACACCTGCCAAAGCAACCAACACAAATGTGAACCAAGTGAGGGGGCGACCTCGAGGTAGGGTTAGAGCGACGTGCAATAATTGCATGCCATTTCTCACATTAATTCCATCAACTATAGCCAAGTACGAGCGCACCCAATACCTCCAACACATAGTCCACTATGTATTCGACATAAAACTTTAATACAAAAAATCGAATTTGCCTCTTTTCATTAAGCTCATAAGTTTTATACGCATACTCGACACTTAGTACCAAATACATTTCATGTCCCACACTCTTTGCTAGGGAAGGATCGCCACCTTATAAAACTTAACAATTCTCCATGATAATAACAAGAATACCATAAGTGCAATATGCCATAACCATATATGGCCTATGCTTGGAGTTTGAATCAACAAGTCAAAATATATGTGTAGCAAGAATAAATTAAGATGCTCATTAAAACAACATTTTCCCCCTTTCCTTTTTAAATTAAATTTTCAATAAACCCCATCATTCATCCAGAAAGCGGTTTTGAATTTCAAACTGTAGTCATATTTGCAAGTTAGTCATGGGTGCAATAAAATAAAAGCACCTTTCATTATTATTCACATAATGGGGTCCCACCTATTTAGTATATTATTAAATATATATAAGTAATAAGGCATTGCAACCCATTTGCAGGCAAGGATTCCATGTTGCGCTTTTGGGAATCAATAGGTACCTCCCCCATCATTGCAAAAAGATTCAAATAGATACTAGAGGAATTCATGAGGGCCTTAGGAGGAAAAATCAACAAACAAAAAATCCAAGTATGTGTGTTGAACATAAACTCTAGAACAACAGGTAGGATTGCAAAAGTTCTTGAGTTCCCACTAGTGGAAAGATGACATACTTTTAGATACTTGGGTATTCCAAAATGCCTCTCCTCTCTCCCAAGATTGGTTTGGTCACCGATAGTAAAGAAAACCAAGATTAAACTTATTCAATGGGGGGCCCAGTGGCTAAACCCTGTTGGCAGAGTAATCCTCATTAAATTTGTCCTCTCTTCCCTCCTTGTTTTTCAGTTCTCCTCCCTTCTAGCTCCTTCTTATGTCAAAAATTCCATATCCCAAGAAATTAGAATATTCCTCTAGGAAGGAAGAAAGTCTAACACTAAGTGAATGCATCTAGTTAATTGGAATGTGGTCAAAGCACCTTAAACAGACAATGGATTGGAAATTCTAGATCCAACGATCTCTAATTTGGTGCTCGGGGAAAATATTAATGGAGAATGGTGTCCGAAAATTAGGATTGGTGGAAGAAAGTCACCATGTACAAATATTTGGTAGGAGACATATTAAGGTGTCTTGATTCCCCTCCAGCCTGCATCTCGGGCTCTCCAATATGAAAATTTTTGAAAGCATCTTTGCCTCTTTTCCAGAGCAATTCCACTCGGATTCCAGGGAATGGGTGCGAGGTACTCTTATGGGAGGACAACGTCATGGGGAACCATACTCTCTAGTATAATTTCAATCTTTCTCCCCTTTGAGATTGGTGTTAGACACATGGAATTTTTACTTTGTTCCATATTTCAAAGTGGCTCCCCTCAGGAGCTTGGGCAGGTTGACAGCTCTTGGGTCTTCCCCCCCATCTGCAGGGCCTCTTTCTTGATCTATGTCAGGTCTTGCTGGTTGTGCTCCCAACCATATGATGGCTAAAGATTCCTATGGTTGGGGTGAAGGTCAATACTCAATCAAAGCTGAATATGCTACTCTCTTGGCTCAAGTCAACTTACCACCTAGATCATCTGTGTGGAACAAATTTGGAGTACTAATGACCTCCCAAAAATAAATATATTTTGCTAGATGTTGGTCCATAACAAGATCTTAACGGGGGAAAACCTGCAAAAAAGAGGATTCAATGGCCCATTCTGGTGTGCTCTCTATTGGAGTTCGAAAGAAACCGATACTCACTCATTTATGGAGTGTCCATTCTCCAAGGAGGTGTGGTCCCTTGCATTTCAATTTGTCTCCCTCCTTATATCGGATGGCCAAAAAAACTCAATAATCTATTCAACAAATGGAATTCAACCTATAGAGGATTTATGAAAAACAAACAAGCCTTCAAAGCCACTTTTTTAACTCTACCTAAATATGTTACATAGAAAATATGGTTAGCATAAAATTAGGAAATCTTTTCTAACAATCATTCCTCCCCACGACCATGGATTCAAAGAGTTTGGGCTTGTTGGTGGAACATTTTAAGAGGAAGTAGAAAAAGTGTCTTGATCAACAACAAATGAATAAAGAGGAGGAGATATGGTACACACAACTTTTTCCTAGCCAAACTTATAGTTAATGTGGCACCCCCAGAACCAATGGAACACAAGCCAATAAACTTTCTTGGCACCTACATATGTTAGGCCAGGAATTTGAAGAATGGAAGCACTCACAAATGATGCATTTCTTATGCTTTGATAGAGCCTCTAAAGGCAACCCC
>ML814666.1:80862-104635 GCA_009831015.1 Picea engelmannii
CATTTGATAGGTCTTAAAACCTTCTCTTGAATGCTTACTGTTTTTACTCTTTAGAAAAACAAGCGCTGATTACTGTTATGAGATCTATGAAGATGACTTCTGAATAGGAGCTTAGCATCTCTTTCATACTCAGCCTTAGAATAAGACTTTCTCTTGAATGCTTACTGTTTTTATTCTTTAGAAAAACAAGTGTTGATTACTGTTATGGGATCTATGAAGATGACTTCTGAATAGAAGCTTAGCATCTCTTTCATATTCAGCCTTAGAATAGGTTTTTGGTTTATCTCCATTTAAGATAAAAACTATCTCTAAATCCATATACTTTGGACATGCCTCTAAGTCTTACAAACACCGGATTGATAATAAATGCACTCTAATTTACTTGGGTAGATCTAGAGCTCAACACCCACGTCTTGCTTTAATTTCATCCCTCTTATCCACTATCACACCTATTTCAATTGCCCATTCATTTCCATTAATCACTCTCTTATTTTCCTCACTTTACTTATCGAAGTGTCTCTTTCAAACCTCGTTCCAAATCCTTCACTGCATTTTTTTAACTATGTCAAAACCTATTCAACAGAGCATTAGTATTCAGTTGAGTATTCGAATTAATTCTTTAAAAGAAAAACACACAAAAACATAGAATTAATTATGCATGTATTATTTACAAGGAAAGAAAAATACAATGTGCGCATTTCACTTGCATTCTTCTTTCATTATAAGCCTTATTCTACCCTCTATTCATTCTCATACCTAGCAATTTGATTGTTGATTGACCACCCATGCATATACACTCAATCATAGAAGCAAATCACCTTTCTTCCTTCATTTTTTGCACTTAGAATTGATACAATGTCACATAACATTTCATTGTACAAATGACTCATCCATTTCCTTTCACTACTCATTCACTCCTCGTGTGGTTGAATATGCCTAAGTATTATAATCCAAATGACCATCAACACAAGGTTCCATTTCAATTTCTTTATTTACATTCAATCTTTTGAATCAGTCATGCTCTATGCATACATCATTTATTTTAAACATTATTTGTTAAGTTTTATATTGAAGATCCGACTTCCAAAGAATGTTCATGTTTAAACCATTTTACATTCAGTCCTCTTTAATATAGAGTTGAGACTTGCATTTCATTGCATAAACATTTCATTTTTTATTCTATATTTCTGCATTTTATTTCATTCTTTGCCAAACTTTTTCATTATGTTTGATGTACTTAGTTGAGGAGAGATCTTGAGTTTAGGATGTGTGATTTTACATTTTCTTGATATTTCTACAGTTTAATTTTGGATTGCTTATAGATTTATTTTTTGTTCTTTGTCATTTTTTTTTTGCACTGTTTTGTACCAGTCTGCACTTATTTCTACACTGATTTCCTCTCTTGTTTATGCTATTGATGAATGCTTTTGTTATAATTTTGTAGGATAAAATTTAATCTTTTCATTTTAGGATAAATCTTTGCAATAAATTGTTGATCACATAGTTTTGTTTTAGAATTTCATTTTATTTGTCTTCTTATTGTAAGCTTGTAATTTTACTCACCAAAGGAAAGATTAAAGGTCTAACTCATGATATATGATTGTCCCATGAAGGGATTCATCCTAAGGTGTTAGTATATTTTCTTATTTCGTGTTTTTTTATTGCATTGAAGTGTGTTTTCTGGCTTTAGATTAGGCTAGACTTGCTCGAATCCTGCACATATTGTCCCTGCACCTCGAAGCTTACAAGCCCCAGTTGATAATTTAATGTTTGTTATTAATAATGCATATATTTTACCCAACATTGTTGGTTTCATTTCCGGGGAGGTGCTAAAGGGATTGAATTCTAGGTAGGTATGTTGATTTTAAGGACGACCTAAGGGTGGAGAGAAGATGGTAAGATGAGAGGTAAGATCCCGCACATCCAGTTTGATGGGGTCGCTCCAAAGTTAGGTTTTCCTCTTCCTTTCAGTAGTTAGAATTAGTTTTTTATTAGCATTAGCCTTTTTCTTTTATAAGAGTAGAGAAGCTAACTTGTGTGAACAAATAACTTGGTGACAACAAGGTACTAGTAGCATGGTGACGCTTCAACTGCATGCTTATTTTTCTTGTATTTATTTTAAGTGTGTTTCCTTTTCATTTCTTTTAAGTTTTTGGGCACTATAAGAACCCCCCTCTACACTAACCCATGTGTGAGACAGGACCCCCCCAACCAAAAACAAGGATTCAAATATTATCAATAGTTTGGAAGAAATCTCTCAAATCCTAGCAGCAACTGGGATCTTTGCTTCTCAGGAAGAGAAAATATTGACAATAGTCAATAACCTTTCTACCTCTTGGGAAGTGATAAAAGAAGAATAATTCTATGAACAATAGCAAGAGGAGACCAAAGAATCATGGACCACATTTGATGGAGAGCAACCATTATAACTTGAGATCAAGGAGTTCCCGACATAACCATCAGTATATCCTTTATGCACTCAAGAGACCAATCATCTGAAAGAAGACGATCCACATGGCATGGTAGAGGAGAAGTGGTACAAATGAACAAGTGAACCAAGGACATCATGACTATATTGAACATTGGTTCTAGGTGACTATCAGATTGAAGCAACACTCCCTTCTTCAATAACTCTTTGCATCATATAATTCGAAGCAGACGATATCTCATGCTTTGGTATACATTAAAGCTTATCTTTCAAACCCGAGTATGAATGTGGTTTTTCACCTATTACACATATGGTTACAATGGAAGTATTCTTACACATGAAATATGGATTCTTGTTCTTAGATAAGATAGGGTGATAAATAAAAGATGCATGTTAGTTAACCTAGTTCTAGATAAATGCAACATATTTTCATGTTTCTTTTCAAATAAATGAACTGAGATTAAGATAATATTGATGATCTAATATCAGAAACCAAAACAACTTAGGATATTTCTTCTTATTATTACATACATATTTCTAACCATTAATAATAACAGTTTCTCATAAGCTTAATCTTTAAAACATTATGGGGATTTACTAAAACTTTAAGGTCTGAGCTTGTTATTCAATCATCCTTATCAGATATCAATAGAAGAGTGAATGAAACTTATACTTGTGAGGGAACACTTCCATAATCTTATATGGAGAAGATAAACTTGGGGACTAGAGTCACCTTTAGGTCATTCTCTCAGGGACTCATCTGCCACACGCTAAGTAAGTTTGACCATGATATGTCTTTGGACTAATCTCAATACATAAGTCTATTTTTCATGCGAACAATATTTTATGGGAAATCTATAAAATATATTCCAAACCAATACCATCCCATCCCGTAAAAAGGGTTTTCAAAGCTGCTTCCCCATCATCCATGCAAAAAAAATCTATAAATTTTATGTTAAGGTTAAATTTTGGGACAAGAGACTTTGATGGAAAATGGGTGTAAGAGGCTAACCCATCGGGATATTGAATAGGTCTGTTGGTAGCGGGTTCCAGCCTGTGGTATGACTAGGCAAACCCATCAGGGTATTGAACATGCTCGTGGGCAATGGGGCATTCTTCCTGCGGAGGATATTTCTTAGATTTCAAAATTACCCCATCAGAGTACTGAATAGACTTGTTGGAAATGGGTTCTGATTTTGATGTCCTTCATTATGCCTAATCTATATTTGTTTGTATGAATGATATACTTGTGTAAATCATTAAGAATAAGCATGCATGGTTGAACTAAAGGTTGAATAAAATCCATCTATTTTCCATTTGATAATGACCCTAAGTTGATCTTATTATCATGTCATCTAATTCATACTATATCTAGGATGTCCCTATCCTAGAAGTGGGATCCACAAGTATAGAAATCTAATGAACTCAAATGCAAACCTTATCAATATTACTTGAATGACAGTGATCCTTTGAAAATTAAGTGGGATGATTGGTTTCATATGGGTTTTTCCATGTATTAAAGGCCACATATAGCCTCATGTTTGCCTCATGATTTCCAATTTAAGGATAAGAGGAAAAATCCCCCATCATAACTTATATGGTTTTCGTGAGAACAAAACTATTAATGATTGATGAAATCGTATGTAATAAGTATTTTGGGAATTTTATTTATGCTTGTAACATTTTAAAATAAACTTTATTTCCAAATTTATAAGCACGAATAAAATTTAAGTTTTGGTTATTTCTTTAGCATAAAATCAATGTTTATTTCTTCTCTCACAATAACAATATTGGTTTTAGTTCTTTTAGATTTTTCTGTTCCAGTACTGCTGGTACATAAATCAATAGGTTCCTGTACCAACAATACACAAATTTAAATATTTTTTGAGGGTAATTTTTGCAGGATATTTTTAGTAGCCCTCAGCTTGGGCATACTTCATCTTCATCCTTCAGTCAACATGTACCCATTCTACATATTCCTCTTTCAACTTGCATCAATTTCTTTCAAGTTTCTTGTAGTAGCATATGCTAATAAGAGTTTGCATGAGGACATGCAAATCAACAGGAGTGGGGGAGAGAGACAAAAGGAATCTCAACATATCAACATTCATCAGCTCTCTCCCAGATCTGTAGTAGCTCTCAGTCTTGCTCGGCTTAATCTTTAGTTTCATCCAACATGTACTCCGGTTAAGCCTGCAGTGCATATCAAAGTGAAGGTAAAACTTGAGGTAAAACTGATTTAAGACTCTTTGATTCATTAAACATTTTAAGGGAACTTGATGATTAACCAATCCATACATTTTATCTTTCACTCTCCATCTATAATTCATAATAAAATGCATAATACTCTGTTAGGTCCATAAGAATGAAAGGAAAATCATTGTGGTACATGAATACAACACAACATCTATAATGCCTTCTCCTTATATATATCATAAAGCATTCACATAAAAATGATGAAGTCATTTGATCCAGATTTAGGAGAGGAACGAACTGATTATAGACTGAATACCATAAAGACAGAGATAGGAAGAGTAAAACAAATATTCAGTGAACAATATCTTCTATTAATAAATGAAATAGGTTGAAACTATAAAACTGTAGAACTGAAACTTGCTCGAATGGTGGTAGCTATCTCTGAAAGAGATGTGGCTGCTACGGACATCCATCTTAGTAGAATGGATTACAATGAGGCTCCATAGGCCCTTTTCATATTACTCATGAATTCCAAAACCCTAGACATCCAAAAACCTAACCCTAGAAGGTGAAACGTCAAAAGTCATGTGGGCCCTATGGGTAAGTTGGTGTAATTTGGTACCTCAACTTCCTAGGGTCATAACTTTTGAATACGACCTTCATTTTAGGCATGTGATAGCCCATTGGAAAGGTCTTTCAAAGAACTACACATTCTGCCGTTGACTCTAAATTCCTCTACATTTTGATTATGGTGAGCCAAAAAAACAATTTTTAGGGTCCCAAAACAACCCTGAAAGTACAACAAGATGTGCTAACATGAAAACATACAAAATAGGCCAGTTGGATTAGGTGAGAGGCCACCCATATCTACCTAGAGAATGTGTGATGCTTCAGAAATACCTAGAAGTGTAGACCTCACAATTATAAATAAGTACAGAAAGACGTGCTGAACAGAAACATACATGAGGAGCCAGTTGGAATAAGTGGGTGGCCACCAATATCCATCTATATCAATCCTCCCCCCTTAGGAAGCAATGGTCTCCATTGTGTTCAGTTCCCCCATCAGGTGAGGAAACTTCTGTTGGATTTGGCCCAGGGTGATCCACTTTCCTTGGTGTAGGATTTGCCCTGCCTTGACAACCCGATAAAGACAAATTTGTTGTTGTTGAGTGCCCTTAACATGTGTGTCCACTATATGATCGATGGATGCTTGTTCCATGCAGTCAGGGTTGATCTATATTGGTGTTAATTATTCAACGATATCAGAGGTGTCCAATAATGGTGGAAAATATGGTTGAAGGAGGTCCACATTAAATGCTGTATGCATACCAAGGAAGGGTGGAGTGTTGAGCTCAAAATCATTGCTACCCACAGCCTTGGTGATAGTGTAAGGCCCATAAAGAAGTGGTTGAAGCTTTTGATGGGGCCCAGTTAGACACTCCTTCTGCAAATGTAACCAGACTTTGTTGCTAACCTAAAACTAGTGTGGTAACCTGTGTTTATCATGGTGTTGCTTGTACTTAGCATTGGATTTCTGCAAAATATCCTGGACCTATTGGTGGATGTGTTGAATATTCTCAATGAATCTGGTGGCTTTTTCGACCGCAGAATGATCAAGGGAATATTTTGTTTGTGTGGTGGCAAGAGGAAGTGCCACATCAATGGGTCCCAAGGGTTGGAATCCTAGACCCACCTGAAATGGGCTATAGCCAGTGGAACTATGGAGAGCCCTATTGTAACTGTGTTGGACATATGGGAGGCTCTTGTCCCATGTATGAGGATGCTTAGAATTGTACATGTGTAGGATGTTCACAATAATCTGATTGACGATCTCGGTGTTGGAACAGGGTAGACCTAGGGTTCAACGCTTAACATCGCACCAACAAAACCCCGACTATCGGCCCTTTCGGCAAGACCTGCGAAGCAGACGAGGTCTCGCCCGAGGTAGAAGCAGGGAGGGTTACAGGACACAGGTGTCTGTAACCAGGATGGTACATAGATCTGTGATAATAAGACTTCACAGAGTACTCTATTAACACTTAGAATATGAAATGCATTAGTTCCTTAGCTTAATTAACACCGCATGACTTAGTCAAAGATAAATCGATGCAATAATAGTGAATGATCGTATAACCTGAGCTCTTAGCACTTAGCATTATAAGTTAGATCTATCATCCATTCATCCTTAACACAAGTAAAGCAGTAAGAAACAACATATCTATCTATCATACATAATAATCAATGCACTAAGCAAATGAATAACATAAATAACACAACACAAAGCACACGAAAGACACAAGATATATGTGGTTCACCCCAGTGTGGGGATACGTCCACCAACTGCTTTTCCTTATTTATTATTTGTCAATATCTTATATTTAGTTACTCATGTGCACTAAGCCATAGAGTCGATCTTCACACCAGACAGGAGATCTGCGCACTGAGCATCGGATCCTCCTTCCAAAAATAGGTCAAGGCACCCAACCAACTCTCTATCGAGCAGAAAGCCTTACCACATATACATTTTGTTGAACAAAGCAACTCAAAACTACTTTCACTTAGCTACAATAACTTCTCTAAGACTCACTACTTATACCATACATTCTTACTTATTTATACTTTTACAAGCCCTTACAATAAGGCCTAATCATGGGTAAACCCCATGGGATGACATCCCATAAACACATTACAAAAACCCTAGAGGATCCCTTACTGGGTCCACCTAGCCCGCAAAGTCGGTGATATTCACAATCTCAGCTCCACCTAGGAATTCCTTCTTCGACCATCGTGTCGAAGTACAAAAGTGGGCCAACTCTGACCAAGGTTTCCTCAAAACTTAGTTGAGGGACAACAAGCCCCCAACACTCATCCGTAATGCGTCCCAGGTCACTCAGGTTTGGATAATGCTTCTTCGAAGGCCTTGAGCTTAACTCGAGCTTCCTCGACTTGATTCTTCACTTGAGCCTCCTGCTCAATGAGCTCTTGGATTGTCTGCTCTGTAACAGGCCCTTCCAGGCGTTGTTCTACTGATGGAACCACTTGGTCCAATTGTGATCCCTATCCATCAATCTCTTTGAACACCTTGCAGGCTTCATCCTACATAGGTTGCAGCTTCTGCGTGACTTCCATCACCTTACCCTGGAGGGAGGTGATCTGTTGTTGTACTTCGCGCTACTCCTGGAATATCTTCATTATTTCAACTACGGTGAGCAACTTCATCTACGCCTGCACGAAAAATGCCTACTACTGCACCTCCTGTAACTGCACTTCCATCTTTCTTAGCTCTGGATCCTCAGTGATGGGTTCATATGTTTGTGCGCTTATATCACTCAGTTGTTTGCATTCCGAGGTGAGGGATCTTATCCTTACTACTTTTTTCTTAGTGGTCTCCTCCCTCTGGTCATGCACCTCTTGGGGAGTGCTTGGTATTGCTTAGGTCATTAATTCTGTTATTCTATCCTGAAGCTGTTGGAGGGTCTCAATGAGCTTCACCACTTGAGCCTCGACTGACTCCTCCTATGCCAAGCCTGGCATAGAGTGACATGCTTTATTCACTACTTCTTTGATCATGTCCCTCTCTGCAAGAAACTGCTCCTTTTCTCTCTGTAGTTGGGATTTTTCGTCCTAAAGCATCACCTGAAAATCTTCTCTCTCACTTTCATAGGTGGCTACACTATACCGCGTTACTCATAGTTGTTCTAAGGCTTCATATTTCTCTTGTTTCAAGGCTTTTGTAGCCTTCTCCTTCTCTTCTTATAATCTATGAATTCGAACTTCTGTCGCATCCGAAAGTCTTCTCAATTGGGTTGGTTCATCCCCCAATTCTGTAATTTGTGATGAAGAAGGCGAAGTGGGTACTGCGTGGACCAAACAAACAAATTCTTGTACTTCCTTTAATTCATTTTCTATCCTTCCATATAGCTCCTCCTTATTCTCTCCATATCTCTACAAGATGTCCTTGAAAGTGTCCTCCATAGCTCTGTGGATGAGACTGATACTGTCCTCTATGAGCGTGGCCTCCAACTGGGGCTTATTAGTGTGCATCTTCTTCTTTGCTGAAGGTTTCTTTGGAGAAACCTTCCTTTTCTGTGGTGTGATTGTTCCAGTGGGGGGGTCTTTCGGTGGTGTAGATTTGCCTCCTCCTTTCTCTTCTCCTCCGTCCACTCCTCATTTTCCATATGCTTTGTCTTCTCCTCCTTCAAGAGAGCGATCCAGACCCGTTATCTTCAGAAGCATTGTCCTCCTCATCGCTCTTTATATCCTAGATTTTCTCTTGCTTTTTCTTCTTCTTTGTTCCACTGGACTGTCTGACATGCTTGACCCAGGTGACTATGGGGCTTCCTATGGTGTCAGTGTCAGAGAGTTCTTCATCAACGATAGGTACAAGAAATTTCTCCAGCCACTCCTTTGTAATCTGCTCCGTGTCTTCATCTGTTAGATTGTAGTAAGACTGTATTTCTTCCTTGTTCTCATCTCTGTGCGCAGTGATGTAGATGAAATGAGGATCTGCATGAAAATTTTCTATTGGTTGGTACTGGTGTAAGGTGTGCAGTGTCGTGCATGGAAATTATTCAATGGAAACCTTTAATTGTTGATAGTAGCATGAAACATGACATTGGTGTACCACAAGGTTGAAAATCGAGCAGCCAATGGCTCCAAGGGTTCGATCTCTAGGAAGGTGGCTCCTTCAGGAATTTTCCAAGTGACAAATATGATCAAAATGATCAACCGACTGTAATGGAATTCATATCCCAAATCCTGGGATTCATGACAATCTTTCTCTAGTTCATTGACGAGGTAGCTTTCCCAGTTCATCTGCATGCCCTCCACACATTTTCCTACGAGGTCCACCATGAACCTAATGACTTGTGTGGGGCAGTTCTTCCTTATGATCTTTCCATCTATGAGTTGGAAAGCGAGGCACACTGTGCCATCCTGTATAGAGGCTACCTTGTAACCTCGCTTTCCTTTCTCTAATTCTTCGTAAGCTTCCTTGATGCGCTGTGCCAGGGAATGGTCTGAGGCCTTCCCTGGATAAAACTGTTGAGGACCAGGTCCCTTCATACTTAAGCCTGTGATCCAGTGGATCAACATTGGATCCATAGTAATCCTTCGATCGAGCCACATGTATCCACCATTATATAATGACAAGAGGAGTTTAACACAAGTGTTAACCTCCTGATGGCAACCAAAATGTGAGATCTTCATCACATTCAACACGGTGGAATGCGCTAGCCCCTTAATCCATGGTTGTGAGATGAGACGAGGCTTCTTTTTAGTTGACTTCATGAGATAGCGATGTGGCACCAACCTGGAATAGTTATTTCGGTCTCCCAAGTTGAAGTCGTTGTTCTTTAGTAGTGGGATCTGTCCTAACTGACTCCCAACTATGCGTATTCCTTTTAAAATGTGTGCGGTGAACAAGGTGTACTCATAATCTCAGGGAATGTTTTCAAAGTTAATGGAACCAACCAAAGGTGGAATGTACTATGGTAGGATCGACGGGATCTGCTTCGCATTAGCTAGATCACCGCGATGCTTACTTCACTGCTCAGTCATGGGGTTAACTTGGCCAGAATGACATCCAGTTGAAGGGGAAGCCTGCAGTCCCCTAGTCGATGATGCCTGAACACCTTCAAATATTGGTTTGTCAGCCATTAGCTTCCCGAGGAATTCCTTGATAGACTTCTCTAATTCACTAGGTTTGCCTGACATTCAAACTTTTAAGCAGACAGGTCAAGGTAGATGAACGAACAGGCGGGGTAGACAAGCAGACAGGCAGGGTCTAGTTTCAGATAGAACAACTCAACACATGGACAATTCTCTTCTTGGATCAGTTAATCACGAGTGGAAAAAAGTGGTCACAACGCAACGACCAATGAGTTAAATAAGCGGGGCATCATAATGGATCTTCCAATGGCCACAAAATGCTTCCATCAATGTAAATATGTCTGTTATGGTGAGTTCTCAACGTCCAAAAGCGATCCATCAACCCATAAATGTGTTTTCTAGCAGTTCTGGAGCGTCATTCTAATGGTTGGGGTGCCTCCAATGGTCATATAAATTCTCCATGGTGAAGTCCTATTCTGTGTGGTCCCGTTGTTCCAATGAGGTCCAAATTCCACGAACCTACCTCCTGCAAGGTTCCATTCTGCGAAGTCTTCCATCTGATTTTTGTAACTTCTTGTAGCTTTTCCAACTTAGCTTTCTTTTTATTGAGCTTCCTTGCCTTCTTCCTTGTGATCTGATTCTCTCTAACTATTTCTGGAATCCTCTTTCCATTCTTATTCTTATCTTCCCCTAGCGTAGTGGCTTCACACTGTTGATGTGCCCTCAAAGGGTCTGAAGTTAATATCCATTTTCTTAATACTTCTTGGGTGGGTATAATTCTTTCTTGCATAGGTAGATTCTTCAAGCCTTCTTGCATTCTTTCAACCTTGACAGCTAATTCTCTTGCTTTTTGTCCCTCATGCGTTGTTACTTTGTTTTTTTGCTTCGACTTATCCTCTTGTTCTTCTATTATTCGATCTATTTTTATAGCTATGAAATCCCTTAGTTATTGTTCTTCTTTTCTGTGGCCTCTTCCTCTTCTTTCCTTCTGATTTGATCTTTTTCAATCCAAGTCTTACCTAACAAAAGTGGGAAGGGGGCGTTGTCCCCAACAAACTTAATGACTTTAAATTCCTCTTCAGTCGATGTTCCATGAAAAATAATACGTACATTATTAACTCTTCCCCATAAAGTTATCATTTTTCCCTTAAACAAGCCTATCCTTCCTA
The DNA here is from genome assembly GCA_009831015.1 of Picea engelmannii. NCBI lineage: Eukaryota > Viridiplantae > Streptophyta > Pinopsida > Pinales > Pinaceae > Picea > Picea engelmannii. The sequence continues at coordinate 92,266 of ML814666.1, forward strand.
GTGAAGGTACCACAGTAGGTTTTCCCAAAATTTCCCAAGTTTCTTCTGTCATAATATTTACTTGTGTTTCTTCATTCAAGACACAATCTATGTCAAAGTATTCTATTCTTGTACTTATGCATTGTTTTACTTTCAGGATCTCTGGTAAACTTACATCTTTATGAATATCCATTGTTTCTTTCAACTGTAATAACGTAGTCTGAACTTCCTCTGACCTTTTCTCTTTAAGACTTTCTAACATGCTCTTAGTCTTTTGATTTTCTTCATAGTTTTCTTGTCTTATGTTCATCCTTTCTACTTTATCAATCATCCTTGGAAAATCCTTAACCTCATGACCAACAATCTTACAACAAAGAAAAATAGGACCTGTGCCAGGGCATTCCTTAGCAAGATGTCCCGATCTTCTGCAATTATAGCACAATGTCAATCCTCTTTTCCTTTAAACGTTCCCCAACCTCTTTTGTACTACACACTAGGATCATAGTGCTAGATATGCAATCTGCAAAAAAAATTCCTACGTTCCTGCATCCACTTATTAGTCCAAAAACTCTTTCTATGCATAGGAATAACATATCTTTCTTCATTTTCATTAAATTTATGCAAGTCAACTCTTTCTTTCAACTGCACCCTAGCCTTCAAACTAGGAAAAAATCTATTAAACATACTTAAGTTCATGATTTCAAAACAAAATTATCACATATCTTACTCTTGTCAAAGCACAAAGATTTACCTCTTTTCTTTAGATCAACTTACTTTCCTAGCACAAAGCTTCATAAGTCAAGTAGAGTACTACGCACTTCAGCAATAGATCTACACACAAAGCTTCTCTTTTCTTTACTTCAGTTCCCAGCAATCACAGTTTCCAATCCTGACAACAGAACCATTTGTTGGCACAAGGCAGACCCAAGGTTCAATGCTTAACATCGCACCAACAAAACCTAGACTACCGTCCCTTTCGGCAACACCTGCGAAGCATGTGAGGTCTCACCCGAGGTAGAAGCAGGTGGGGTTACAGGATGCAGGTGTATGTAACCAGGCTGGGACACATATCTCTGATAATAACACTTCACAGAGTACTATATTAAAACTTAGAAGATGACATGCATTAGTTCCTTAGCTTAATTAACACCGTAGGACTTACTCAAAGATAAATCGACGCAGTAATAATGAATGATCGTGTAACCTGAGCTCTTAACACTTAGCATTATAAGTTATATCTAGCATCCATTCATCCTTAACACAAGTAAAGCACTAAGAAACAACATATCTATCTATCATACATAATAATCAAGGAACTGAGAAAATGAATAACATAAATAAAACAACACAAAGCACACCAAAGACACAAGATATACATGGTTCACCCCAGTGTGGGGCTACGTCCACAAACTTCTTTGCCTTATTTATTATTTGTCAATATCTTACATTTAGTTACTCCTATGCACTAAGCCACAGAGTCGAGCTTCACACCAGACAGAAGATCTACACACTGAGCACCAGATCCTCCTTCCAAAACTAGGTCAAGGCACCCAACCAACTCTCTATCAAGCACAAAGCCTTAACACATATACATTTTGTTTCACAAAGCAACTCAAAACTATTTGCACTTAGCTACAAGAACTTATCTAAGACTCACTACTTCTACCATACATTCTTACTTATACTTTTACAAACCCTTACAATAAGGCTTAATCATGGGTAAACCCCATGGGCCGACATCCCATAAACCCATTACAAAAACCCTAGAGGACCCCTTACTGGATCCACATAGCCTGCAAAAAATTGGTAAGATCCATGATCTTAGCTCTACTTGGGCTCTCCTTCTTTGACCATCGTGTCGAAGTACAAAAGTGGGCCAACTCTGACCAAGGTTTCCTCAAAACTTGGTCGAGGGCCAACACTCGGTTTGACCATTGGTTTGGGGGTGGAAAGAAGTCAATTTTTTTAGCTTGGTGTCCAACAGAGACTAGAGACTCAACCAAAAGGTGTTGAGGAACCTGTTGTCTCGGTCAGAGATGATGGTCTGTGGTATCCCAAAGTGAACCCAAACTCGTTCGAAGAGGAGCTTGGCATTATCGACTACTATGACAATTTTCTTACAGGCTGTGAGGATGGCCATCTTCGAAAATTGATCAACGACCACAAACACAAAGTCATTTTTGTGCTTGGTGGATGGAAAACCAGACATGTAATCCATGGATATGGACTCCCATGGCTTCTCAGGAATAGGAAGAGGGGTGTATAAGCCCTTATTCTTGATGGCTAGCTTGGAAATGGCACAGGTATTGCAAGATTTGATATACTTTCTAACATCCAGTTGAAGTTTTGGCCAATAAAAATGTTTTTGAAGGATGACCATAGTTTTCTCTACGCCAAAATGTCCTCCCACTCGACTGTAGTGGGCTTACCAAATTATCTTTGCATGTTCTCTTGTAGGAACACAGAGATGGCCCAAGTGGCATAAGAGTCTATCCTGAATGTGAAAATCAGCGACAGTGGTACATGTACCCAAGAGATGATATGTGTTGGAGAAGTCCATATCTTGCTGGTAAATTTGGGGCCATTATGATGTTTCATGTCCACAGGAATGGAGCAAGGTGGTAAGTGCAGCCAAATGAGGCTGACTGAGGTAGTCAACGACCCGATTGGAGATACGAGTCTTATACTTGATGTTGAGATTGAACTTCTATAGGTAGGTGGACCACTTCTGATGGTGGTCATTCTGTAATTTCCCCTGTGTCTGTATGAAATGCAAAGGATTGTGATCATTGTGTATGATCATCTTTGTCCCCATAATGTAATGTTTCCATTATCGACAGGATTTTACAATGGAATACATTTCCTTGTCATAGGTGGGGTATTTACGGACAATATCAAAGAGTGTCTCACTATGGTATGCCACCGGATGCCCATGCTGAGTGAGAACTACACCCACAACATAGTCAGATGCATCAGTCTCAATCACGAATGGTTGTTGCAGATTGTTCAAGGAGAGTACTGGAGCTGAGCACGAACGATGTTTCAGATATTCAAATGCTCATTTTTTCTCCTTCCCCCACACTAACTTGGCCATACCACCACCCTTGGTCACCTGGCTGAGGGCCCAAGCAATATGGGAGAATCCCAACATGAAACGTCGATAAAAATTGGCGAGTCCTAAGAAGCTTTGAAGCTTGGTCAGTGTGGTCGGGGCTGGACAATCATAGATGACTTGGATCTTAGCTGGATCAACATGTACCCCATGCTCGTCAACAATGTAGCCTAGGTATTGGACCTTGTTCATGCCAAAAGAGAATTTTTCCAAGTTGACATAAAGCTTGTGTTGTTGTAGAGTGGTCAAAACCTGTTGAATATTCCACATGTGCTCTTCCCATGTTCTGTTGAAGATGATGATGTCATACAAATATACTACCACAAAGGAGTTGGTGAAGGGTATCAATACATCGTCCATCAACTGCATGAAAGTGGCTAGTGCATTTGTTAAGCCAAAGGGCATGACTAGCCATTCATAGAGACCTTCCTTAGACTTGAAGGCTATCTTCCAGATATCCATTGGTTCGATGGGAACCTGGTGGTAGCCATACTTCAAGTCAATCTTGTTGAATAAATTTTCCCCCTTTAATTGGTCAAGAAGGTCATCAATCCCAAGAATGGGATAGTGGTTCTTGACTGTGATTTTGTTTAAGGCTATGTAATCAATGCAGAGTCACCAAGTCTCGTCCTTCTTCTGCACCAGTACAAATGGGATTCCACAAGGGGAGGAGATTGGTCTGATGTGCCCCTTTTGAAGAATCTCTTGGATCTGATGCTTGATTTTTTCATTCTCCATCAACATAAATCGATAGACTGGTCCATTAGGTAGAGGTGTGTCGAGGGTCAGATCAATTGGATTCTTGACTTGGAAATGTATCGATACTCCTGTAGATGAGACAAATATGTATCTGTATTCTTCCATGATACCATCCACTTTCTTCTACTGCAAAGAGAGGTGTTGTGTAGAGGCCACAGATGTGGTAGTGACCCTCTGCTTACTGTGAGCACAGATCACAAAGAAGACGAACTTCCCGGTCTATGAAATGACCGTGCTGCACTGCTTAGTAGAGATTAAAGAAATAACAGTAGGCGGTGCCACCTCTGGGATCCTGTACAATTGTCTACCCAAAGTAATAATAACAATGTGGGGTCTAGACTCATACACAACATGACGCTTCCAAAAATATGGTTGTCCTAAAATAAAATCACAAACTTCAAGGGGATGAATATCACATATTACCTCATCTTTGAAAGGCTTGATGTCGTAGGACAGATGACACTATTGGTTGACACAAAGATCTCTTCCTTTATGAAGTCAACCGATGGTGTAGGGTTGCGGGTACGGTGTCATTGGAAGGTTCAGTCACTTGACAACCTCTACTAAAATCAGGTTCTTCTGACTATCGTTGTCGACAATGAAGTGAATCAAAGCCCCCTTGACCCACATATGTGAGTGAAAGAGACATTTCCCTTCCTCTGGTTCTTATGGTTCACTTGGCTGGACTTTGGTGGTAGCGACCATGGCACTGGGTTCAACATCGATGATCTGCTTCCTGCTTCAGGATTTGACTCAGAATCAAAATCGGCTTCTGACTCGGAAGCCTTCAGCTCGACCACGAGGGACTGCTTGGAGTGACATTCATCGGTGTTGTGCCAAGGACTTTTATGGTACTCACACCATTTTCCTATGTCCTTCTTTGTCTTCTCATTGCCCTTCTTGTGTTGCGGCTTGGATGAATTGTCTTGAGGGTGTCCATCATGACTTGGTCCCCTGCTGTGTGGGTTGGGGTTTCCTTTGCCTTGCTTCGGCTGTGAGGGGTTTGTAGATCCAAACTCTCGCCATTTCTGCTTAAATTTCTACTCAATCTTGACAGCGTATCTATAAGTTGTGCACAATGAGGTGATGTCCAAGAACTCCATTTCTGTTTGAATGTATCTATGAAAACAATCACGGTATTTGAGCATCAAATGTCGCTCAGAATATTTGATACCCAATTTGGTGCGGAGGGTATGGAAAATATTGGTGAAGTTTGATACTGTCTAGTGATCCCTTTATTGACGTAGGGTAGTCCATTTGGTGTACTGGTCCTCATAGATTCCAATAGGGTAGTATTTTTCTTTAATGGCATCCCAGAAGAAATCCCATGTAGGGGTCACCACAAAAATTGCAGATTCCTCCATGGCCCTTTTCTCAGATTAGGTATCCCACCAGTCTTTAACATGGGGAACGACCTTGAGGAGTGAAAAAGTGATATTTTCCCGATTGAAAAAATTGTGGATCGAAAAATATCCTTCAAGTATATTTAGCCATTTATCTACAACATCCACATCTATCAGACCTTCAAATAATGGAATATCAAAATTTACATGTACCTTGAAGGGGGTTGCATGGCTGCCTAATGAAGATGCTTCTCTCATGGGAAATCGTCGAAGGATCTGCGCGAAGTTGTCCATCATTTCGTTCCTTTGTTGCATGAGGGTTTCCTCGAGAAACATTTTAATAGGATATCCTAATCCATTATATTTCTTTTCATCTCCCATGGGTTGTTGTCGAGCTCAAAGCGACCGATCTAGTAATGGCTTGATTGGTTTGAGTCCCAACTTCTTGTATTTAGACCTTGTTGGGGACATGCACGAAGAAAAATAAATGAAGAGTAGACCGCTTTGATACCATTGATCCAGATTTAGGAGCGAAACAAACCAATTACAAAATGAATACCATAAACACAGAGATAGGAAGAATAACACAAATATTCAATGAACAATATCTTCTATTAATAAATGAAATAGGTTGAAACTATAAAACTGCAAAACTAAAACTTGCTCGAATGGTGGTGGCTATCTCTGAGAAGAGATGTGGATGCTACGTGCATTTTTCTGACAAGAATGGATTAAAATGAGGCTCCATAGGCCCTTTTCATATTACTCATGAATTCCAAAACCCTTGACATCCAAAAACCTAACCCTAGAAGGTGAGACACCAAAAGTCATGTGGGCCCCATGGGTAAGTTGGTATAATTTGGTACCTCAACTTCCTAAGGTCATACCTTTTTCATACGACCTCTGTTTTAGGTGCGTGATAGCCCATTGGAAAGGTCTTTTAGAAAAATACACATTCTGCCATCAAACTCTGACTTCGTCTATAGTCTGACTATGGCGATCCAAAAAAACAATGTTTAGGGCCCCAAAACAACCCTGAAAGTACAACAAGATGTGTTGACATGAAAACATACAAAATAGGCCAGTTGAATTAGGTGAGAGGCCACCCATATCCACCTAGAGAATGTGTGAGGCTTCAGACAACCCCAGAAGTGTAGAAATTACAATTATAAAGTAGTACATAAAGACATGTTGAACAAAAACAAACACGAGGAGCCAGTTGGAATAGGTGGGTGGCCACCAATATCCATTTGGATCATTATTGTTGCCTAAAAACCACAAATAAACATTGGTATTAAAGAAAATCATCAAGTATACAAACACCTCATATTCATATTTCCATTACTACTTCATACCATCCACCATCCTTCATAGCCCATCCCTCGCTTGTCCTCAATTTTTATTGCTCTATTGTAAAAGAAATTAAGTTAAAAATATGTGACAATATCAATTAAAAAGGAAATTTCTCCACAAGAACCAACACCTGCACAAAGAAACAAATTCACAAAAATCAATGATTAAATAGAGTATATAAGGATTTTGTTTTCATGAGGACATGCAAACCAATGGGCGTGGGGGAGTGTTGAGCTCCAAATATGTCATATTTTCTACCATGTAAAATTGCCATTCGTAAACCATATTCCCGCACTTTGATACATTTCATAGCCTTTATCATGTTATATGCCAATAAATCATTCATTTTACCTATGTGGTTAATTATTATGTTTTACTTATGATTTTAGTGATTAAGGATGTTTTAACATGATTTTATCGATGATGGTTTAATCATATGTTTCTATGTCCAAACAACATGTTCCTACACCAGGATTAAACATGATCCCTGCACTATTCTTGTACCATGTCCGATACTAGAACATTCTACAGACATCTGGTACCAGAACATTCTACAGTAATTCGGTACCAGAACATTCTACATATGTTCAATACTGAATTATAGTTCGACATATTGGCACGCTTCTAGAGGAAAATTGGGAACATGGGTTTTCTCCAAAGCGACGTCGGCTTGTGGTCGCATGTGTCATAATTCATATAGATTTCACATGTGGACCTCCATCTCAGGGGAACAATTCAGCCAAAATTAGTAAAAGTTCCAAACTGCCAACTTCCACCTCGATTTCCATGTAGATGGTATTGCATTTGGAAATTTTAAGATATGGGTTTTGTCCATAAGGTGGAAAATTGAGTAACACATGGGAGTTTTTTCAAAACTCAAAATGGTTTAATAAATAAGGAAGTATCTTTAACTTGAATTTGTCATATTTGGTGAAAAACCCAGATTTTGAGATTTTTTCCCTAAAATTGTAAAATTTGAAATCTGAGCTTTGGGATTTGGTTCCATCCTTCTAGTAAATGATTTATATGTATAAATAGAGCCTCATAGGGCTGAGAAGGGGACCATTTTTTTATCATCATGATCTTCATTGTTATTATATATGAGGTTTGATATTGTATGGGAAAGTGTGGAGCTATTTCTTTGTAATCAAGAAACTGATTTTTTTTTAATAAATGAAAATTATTGGTTGTTGAAGACATTCTGCATTTTTCAGATCTGAACTAGTCTTTCAGGAGCATGCCTAGTTCGGGTAGGGCTCCTCGTTTCGGGTATTTCCCTATTGTTATTTATTCTCTTAATTAGTTTATGAATTTGATTGATTTGATTTCCATACACTGTGTGCTTCTATTATGCAATTTGGTTTTATTTTGCACTTGGTTTTCATCAGACAACTTGAATTAATACTCTCCCACTCAAGGCATCATCATACTACATTCAATTTAGATTGCATTCCTTTTTATATGATTTCAATCCACATGTTTTTTGTAATGCTCTATCTTTGTGTTTAATGCTCATTTGATCAACTAACTTCTTCCCCACGAATTGTTTTAATTTCATCCCTCTTATCCACTATCACACCTATTTCAACCGCCCATTCATTTCCATTAATCACTCTCTTATTTTCCTCCCTTTACTTATCAAAGTGTCTCTTTCAAACCTCGTTCCAAATCCTTCACTGCATTTTTTTTAACTGTGTCAAAACCTATTCAATGGAGCATTAGTATTCAATTGAGTATTCAAATTAATTATTTAAAAGAAAAACACACAAAAACATAGAATTAATTATGCATGTATTATTTACAAGGAAAGAAAAAGACAGTGTGCTCATTTTGTAAATGTGTTGAACCTACACATAATAGATCTAGCTATAAAATACCACACACATTTGCAGAGAGAAATTGAGAAAGAAGAAGCAAGAGAGAAAGAATGGAAGAATTCTCATTAACCATATTCCACACTCAAAGAGTGAATAATTTACAATATATATAAGCTACATGAGTAACTAATGCGCCATGGTAGTGATCTAAAGAGATCTAGACACTCACTGACATACACTGGAGTGAACTACCACCTAGTCCTAGTTAACTGATCCATGCAATCATCAGTTTACTGAGACACATGTGTGGAAGTGAGAGAGACACATGCAACTCCTAGTGATAAAACTGAGGTTTCCACGAATGAGTGACTTCCACTAGTCTAACTGACTCTAAACTGAAGAGGAACATCCTATTTTGTAGGGAAATATTCTCTATAGAGAATATTCTCATCTAAGGAATCATTCTCAACATTGAACTATAAAACTTAGGAAAATAATTATAGGTGAGTGTGTAATAGCTCCAACACCCCCCCTGAACACTACTAGAGTGTACATGATGAATGGCTCCCGAAAACAAAGGCCATGTTAGGTACTCATTGTAACACACCTACTACCATAAATAAAAAAATTTGGGTTAATTTCTCCAAAATGAGAATTCTCCAGAAACTTGCATTAGCGAAATGCCAATCCCTGATTCAATATCGAGATTTGGGGTTTCGGACTTTCCACTGTTGAGAGTCCCTGTCATCTTGAATCCCCGATCACCAATGCGATGAATTTCCGATGCGCCCCTTTTTCGCCAGCCCCTTCTAGCGTACTGCTGGTCCACGTGACCTACGATCACATGACCACAGTCATATGCCTCTGTCAGGGTTTCTTCTTCTATCGGGGTTTTGACACCCATGATGTTTTGGCAACTTGAATCACCGATCTTCGATCTCCAAATCACTCCTTTGTTGCCTCAACCCCACTTGGCTAAGCCTTTGGCCCTCACGACTGGCTCCTATATGACCACAACAACAACTTCTCATCGGGGTTTCGGGGTTTTCAGTGCTGAGGTGCACATGTACCCGAAACTCCCGATCCTCCGATTCCTGATGTGCTTCAGCCCTCCAAGCTAAGCCCTGGCCAATGTGACCACTAATATTGGGTCCGTAGTCCTAGCTCTCATCGGGGCTACGGGGTTTCCAATGTCGTAAAACACTTACCCCTAGGTTTCCCGATCTCTCAAACACCGATTCTTCGTCAAGCTAACAATTGGCTCCCACTATGGTTCTTCCCTCAGATCCGCTATTCAGACAGCTGTTCCCCACTGATCGGGGTTTTGCGGATTGTGATTTCAAAGTGCACAATTCACTTATCACCGGGATCCCCGATATCCCGATGAACTCCAAACGCCGATAGATTGACTCCTTGTTGGGATTTTCTCTGATGGAGCAGATCTCTACTACGTGTCCTCTAAAGGAATGGTCCCAATTTCCTCTAGGGTTCGGGACTTGAACTGTCTCGAGTTCCTTGTCCTCAAGAACTCTGATATGCTGATTCCTAACTCTTTCTGGAGGTCTGACACCTGTCCTCCGCTAGTTCCACCCGTGGCCCACACAACTCTCCTGTTGGGATTTCATGTATCGCGATTAAAAACTACGAGGGTTTCTTCTCTTTGATATCCCCGATGCTCTGAACTCTGACCCTCCTGGATCTACTGGCACGCGTCCTCCAAAATGAATGGTTCAGATCGTGTCAGGAAATCACGGATCACGATTCCGTATGACAAGGTTTCTTTGTGCTTGAAAACTCCGATTCCCCGATTCCCAACTTCCGGGATCTCCTTACACATATCCCCCACGATAGACGGTCCTGATCTTGTCGAGATATCATGGATCGCGATTCAAAGCAGCAAGATTTATTTTCTCTCGCAAACCTCGATTCTCCGATATGCTGATAAATGGCCTCCCTGTCGGGACTTTTCTCGGTGGCGCTCGATCGCTGCCATGTGTCCTTCCAGATGGATGGTTCCGATTCCTCCAAGATTTTGAGACTTTCGATGCCCCCATTCTCACAGCCTCAGGAACTCCGATTTCCCAATGCCGAATGTCCCAACTCTCTACGGATTTTTGACACCTGTCTCCCTAAAATGGACAGCTGATGGGTAATTGGACCGAAATCTAACGGTCTAGATTCGTTCTTCCTACACACACTCCAGAGACTAGACTCCGAGTATCTTATCTTGATCCAACGGCTCGGATTTTCCCCTCATGTGCATCTTCCACCACTTCGTGGATGTGAGAAGATCACTGGTCCAAATGTTTCTTTTGGGTCTTGGGATCTACGATCCCGATTTCTTGTTGCTCACGATGATAGAGGGAAAAAGGGGCAAGGTATGTAACACCTTCGTTACTTTCGTCAATCTAATGGTCGTGAATGGCTATGGGTCCTCTGATGAGATCTCATCCGTCGACTCGTCACATATCACAACACTACTATCTCAGAACCTTAAGAGGGTCGTTCTTCCTCGTACAAGGATTATAAGACCTGCACGTTCAAGTCCTTTTTCTGGGTTCTTGGTGAACCTTTCTAAGGAGGGAATTCTCTGTGAAGAGATCCCTACCGGGGCATTTACGGAAATAGATAAGGGAAAACAACTTCCTGAGAATGGCTGGGCACCTAACTTAGTTCAACCTGGGCATGATTAGATTCATTTTATCGACGTAAGTCATGCATGGCTCCCTCTATTACAAGCATATGCCCATTAATTATTAACAAAACACTACACATACATTCTTACACTAAAATCGTTCACAATTTCACAGTGCTGTGAGTATATGTATATTAGTATATGAATTTCAAGATGTAATACATAAAATACTTATCAGAAATAACACCAGAAGTGGGTGCAACTACTGAGAGGGGTGCTTGTCTCCACCCAACCATAGGCGTAGCGACTCCCAACGGATTTACCACTAGCCACCCCCGATCTGAGACCACGATGCTCTGAGACTACGTCTCTCTGTCTGCCAGTGACCAGGAGTGAAGGTTGCAATCCTTCCTCCCTACTATCACTCACTCTACGTAAAAATTTGCCAGAGTTCCCCTCGCGTCTGCCCCCCTTCCATCGCTTCTACCATACGCCTTATCCTCTCGCGAGGTTGCATGTGGCACGATTACCCTCGTGCCGATCAGGCCTGATGGCTCTACGGATGGGCGGTTCACCATCCCATCCCTCATCAAGCCGCCCGCCTACCAGCCTGCGAGACATTAAATTTGGGGGACAACGAGCCACTTTTGGTTCTCCGAGCCAGTGGAGTCCAAATACGGTATTCATTCAGGGTGGAAGTTAACACCACCTTTTCAGGTGCCTTCCACCACCATCGTGGTCTCTTTTCTGCACGTCCCCTCTCATCAGTCCTGCAATAAATTCAAAATATTATTCACATTCATTGACCTCTTCCTGTAGGTCCATTTACATCACATATTCATACTTATGAGTTTGCCATAGTCCTTGTCCAGTCCAGTTATATTTACAAATTGGGGGAAACAGGGTGTTACAATTCCCTCCCCCTTAAAAAGGAACATCGTCCTCAATGTTCTTAGCTACTAACATGAATTACATGTACAGAAGTAAACAAAATTGGATATGCCTGTCTCATGTTATCCTCCATTTCCCATGTAGCCTGATCGGGGCCAAAATGTTTCCACTGCACCTTGACTTGTGAAATGGTTCTGTTCCGGAGCTGGGTTTCCTTTCTCTCCAATATGCATTGGGGTTCTGGTAGAAATTCTCCCTCCGGTTCCACCTGGATCATAGACTAGTCAATTACATGATTAACATCATGTACATATTTCTTCAATAATGAAACATGGAAAACATTATGTGCTTTTACTGTGGGAGGAAGTGCTAGCCGATAGGCTACAGGTCCCACTCTGTCTATAACCTCAAAGGGTCCACAATACCGGGGTGACAATTTGGCACAAGCACCCATTTTTAGGGAACTCCTTCTGGGCTTAAT
>ML814666.1:127922-140926 GCA_009831015.1 Picea engelmannii
AATTTGTTTTATTTCTTTTCTCCCCCTTTGACATGAATGAAAAAGAGTGAGGCTTTGGCTATTTTTACCCCCCTGTGAATTTACTAACTTCTTATCTCAGTCCATTGGGATATTTGTGTTCAAATAAGTAGTCTTATTGATACCAGTTTGTAGTGATACCAATTTGTAGTGATAAAGTCTTTTAAACCTAATCTAATTACTTTCTTTTTTGATAACCAAAATACTCCCCCTGTGTTTTTACTGTCTTTCCTTTGTCAAATAGGATAGGGGTATGAATCTTACTGATCTTCTTGATCTTCTTCTTATTCTTCTTTGATATTTCACAGGAATATCAATTGAGGATTTGAATACCAATTGATTTAATATCAATTTTGTTATCAATTGATCTTTGTTGATTGATACCCCTTGAACTTCTTTGCTACTTTTTCTCTTCTCCCCTTTTTAAAAAAATGACAAAAATGATATTTTCTTGTTCCCTCTGAGGTTATACTCCCCCTAAGGCGATGCTCTCCTTTTTCCACTTTCTCCTTATTGTATTCTACAGCTCCCTCTATCAATGATTTCTCTTTCTTTGGCTAAAGGATTATGAAATCATCATGATTGAGCCATATTCTTCTATAGGGGCTTCCCTTTCTTGAGATTAATCTATTTCATATTGAATTTCACATTCCTTATTTGGACCTTCACCCATCATTTTCTTGTTATTAATTTGTTCATTTTCGGGTGCAAGATCATCTTTCTTTCTTTCTCCGTCATGTTTTTTTCTCCATATATTTCTATGAGATATTCTTCTTTTTGGACCTTTTCTTTCTAATTGTGTTTTTGGAGATTTGTCATCTCCTTTCTTCTTCCAAATTTTATTAGGTTTTCACCCTGACTTGAATGAATTATTTAAGGATTGACTTCTTGAACTCCTGCAACTTTGGGATTTGTGCACAAACCTATCACAATTGTAACTTCTCATTGTATGACAAAATCTTGTTGTGTGCCCAACAAAATTGCATCTCCAACATCTAATTGAATTTTTGTATTTTCCTATATATCCTTTCTCTAGTTTTTCACAGTCCATTTCTTTATGGCCAAAGTTATGACAAGAAAAGCAATAGCCATTGAAGGTGTTTCCATTCTTAAATTTATTTTGGCTTGAGAGATCTGACTCTTGATTTTCTTCTTCTTTTTTACTTCTATAGCTTCCTTCCTTAACAAAGTTAATGACTTGTAATTGCTTTGTAATTGAACCTTTTCCTTTTGAGAAGGATGATCCTTTCTCATGTTTATAAATGGTGCTCCACTTGTCATTGTATTCCTTTTTATTGTATCCAAGACCATTTTTGTCATCAACTGATCTTTGACTATTCCAAATCTTATCTAGGATAGTTGAGCTATTCTAGAATTTGACAGTTTAATTTGTCTTTTCATTCATATTTTTGAGATTAAATATTTCCAATTTCAACATGTGACATGCCTCTTCCTTTTTAGTTAATTGAATCTTCAGGGATTCTTCCACTTTCTTAGCATGTTCAAGTTGAGTATTTAGATTGATGACTATTTCTTCTGTCTCATACAAGACTTCTTTGCATTTAATAGTTTTGTCACGTGTCTTCAATTCTTCCATATATTTTGTTAGATAAAAAACTTTAGTTTTCAATATTTTGATTTCTTCCTCATTTTCTTGCTGAATCCTTTTGAGGTTGATGGCTTCTAATTCAAACATTTGGCATGATTCTTCCTTTTTAGTTAATTGGATATTCTGGGCTTCTTCCTTTTTCTTAGCTTCTTCAATTTGAGTCATTAGATCTTTCTTAGTTAACTGGATCTTCAGGACTTCTTCACTTTCTTTAGTTTCTTCAAGTTGAGTCTTTAGACTATTAACCAATTCTTTTGTTTCTTTTAGTACTTCTTTTATTTTATTGTCATGTGTCTTTAATTCTTCCATCTCTTCTGTTAGATTAGCAACTTCGGTTTTCAATATTTTGATCTCTTCTTCTTTGTTTTCTAATTGAATATTTAGCTCATGCTCTTCATGGTTAGATTGATCTAACTGTTGAAGTAGCAACATGTACTTCTGTTGAATTTTCTCCAACTCTTCTAGATTGCACATAGTTGTGTACTCAAGATTGTCAATAGCCTCCACATGAGCTTTAATATGTATACAATTTCCTAGTTCCATACGAATCTCTTATATTGCAACTGTAACATCAGTCTTAAGATTATGTAAATTTTCTTTAGTGATTAGCGAGGTATGCCTAAATTCCTTGATGAGGTTGTCTTATTCATTGTTGACTGAGGTTTGCATTGAATCTTACATTTCATTCTCATTAGAAGTCTCTTTCTTTGTATTATGTTCTTTAATCTGATTGTAATTCTCCTTTTCTTTATCGTGTTCCTTATCTTGATAAGAATTCTCTTCTTCTGAGTTTTGTTCTTTATTTTGACAAGAATCCTCTTTATCTGAGTATTGTTCCTTACTTTGATAGGATTTCTCTTCTTCTTGTGTTTCATTTTGATAACAATTTTCTAGTTGTAGCCATAATTCTTTATCATATTTTTAGTGCCTCATCTTTTCTTTGACTTGGTCTAAAAATCCATCCCGGATTGCTTTTAAGGCCAATGAATTGTTTCTCCTTTCTTTCTTTTCAGTTTTGGTTTTTTTCTTTGAAGCAATTAAGTGCCAAGGCTTACTTACTACCGAATCCCAAACTCCATATTCTCTTGACTTCATATATATTTTCATATTTTCCCTCCATGATGAATAATATGTTCCATGAAATAAGGGAGCTTCATTTATGGAGATAGAAATTTGACCACCCATTTCAGAATCTAACTTCCAGTGTTTAAACTATGCTAAAGGCAGCCACTCTGATACCAATTACTGAAATATACACTTGACACTGAGAGGGGAGCGATGAATCAATGTCACAAAAATTTGGACAATTTTCCACTTTTCATAAATTAATTGAACAACATATATTTATTTCATTTTCTCAACCAATATATAAAAGAATAAATATTTTATTTATTTATTTAACTTGAATGAATACATAAATTCAATCTTTGAATATATTCAACTTCAAACAACTATGAGAGACCAAGCTCTATGTTACAAGACCCAACTTGTAGTTCTCAGATCCAACTGAGAAATAAGGAATCCAACCCTCATAACAAGACCCAACTTATTGATCTCATATCCAGCTGAGATGTGAGGAATCCAATCCTCATACAAGACCCAACTTGTAAAAATGCACCAACCTAATAGAATGAACCTTCATTCAATCCATTATATATAAATATATATACTTCAACAAATTCAACTACATATTTTTTTCACCATACTTCTTTATTTATATAGTCTCCCAACTGGTGTGAGGTATGAAGCATTGTGTCCCTTTGTTTGAACCATCTCACCTCTTCATTTAATTAGCTAATATTGATTTCAAACTTTGTCCTTATGAGTTGATCACATACATGGATCGACTCATTATATCGTTCTCATGCTTCTGCTACGTTCTCGATTCACCAACAGATCATATTTGATCTTTTACCAATTCTCTATATTGTTCTGGTGTTAACTCTCTATTGAATTAAATATGTATGAAGTGCTTCATTCAAACCATTGCTTTTGTTGCATCCTCAGTTCATCAATAGATCATATTTGACCTTTTACCAATTCTCTGTATTGTTATAGTGTTAATTTTCTTTACTGTAATGAAATTTGTATGATGCGCTTCCTTCAACCTAATGTTCAAATGACCATAAGATCAAAACCATGAGCTTATCCCTTTAAGCATTTGTTCCTAACACTTTCTTATTCTGCCGCTATTCTTTTACGTGGGACCGTATTCAAGCATCCAAGAGCTTATTTACTTCTAACCCATTTTATCTTCTTTACCTTATCACGTGACAGGTGTTGGAACTAGGTTCTCTGATACTTCATCCTTCAGGACTTCTATCTTTTTCAGTCACTCAATCCTCTCGGAGTATATTTCTTTGAAGTGTGTATACAATATTCTCTGGTAGATCGGATGGTCAATTAATCTTTCATTGGATGGAAGATCTTGGCTTATCAATAGGCTTAAACCAAATCAATGGTCATGACTTAATAAGGAGTTGAGATCTCCAGTCCGTGATCTTTCAACATAATGGAGCTTTAACAATTGCACATTGTGCACTTTAATATTGCATTGACGTGTGTCCATAAAATTCAATGGTCCAGATCTTATCTCAGAGCTTCGGTACTCTAGGACTCGGGGTTACTAGCACTCTGGAGTAGTTCAATTCCTCTGGAGTGATAACCTACCAAATAGTTCATAAAGCGGTGGTGACCGCTTACTGTCGGTTAACACCTCCGCTTATGCTATCCTTCCATTATGCTTGGTCAATGGTTGAGAATGCTCCTGAATTAGATCAATGGTTAGCATTACTTGGTGATTTATGCTTACTCTATCCTTCCATTGTACTTGATCAACGGTCGAGAATGATCTCAAATTAGATCAATGATTAGCGCTACCTCGTGATTTATGCTTACTCTATCTTTCCACTGTACTTGATCAATGATCGAGAATGATCTTGAATTAGATCAATGATTAGCGTTAAATTTGGCTTTCGACGCTTCAAGAAGTTGCTGGTGGTAGAAACCGGTTTCCCCCAAAGGACATACTCCCAGAGTGACATATCTTGTTGGCATGGCACTGGATGAGTGGTTGCCACGTGTCACCTAGATTCATGACTTTCGTATACCTAAAGTGTCAACTAGACCTTGATGCTTGTCACCATATAATTGTGTCATGTGTCCTTGTTGATGTGGATCTCCTGATGTGTCACATGTCCTCCTCCTAGATCTAACAATTGTATTTAAATTGGTGTGGAGATATACGATCAGGGATGATTGCGGAGTCCCAATTAACATGACCTTTAAAAACGTCGTCGAGTTCCGCAATGGAAGATGCACGTTGGCAGATGGACCAATGTGAGTCATCGATTTGTTGACAAGTGACGATTGACGATAGTCGTGGATTGTGGAACTGAAATATGTGTAGACGTTAAATCATCCTTTGTATCTCGCAATGGCTCCCCGCCATCAATCTACCTTCACTGAGATGTAACGGTCATGATTTAATCGGATGTTGATCCGATGATCTTCCTCTACAACTCCCAGATCTGACGGTTGTTGTGGATTTCTGCTAAATTCTTATTGATCTAATGGTTTTCGTAGCTTCAGGAATACGACACTTTAGAGACTTCGATCTAATCCTTCCGAATTGGAAAAGTGCCAAATAGATCTATCACCGTAGATCTTTCTTGTATTGATCCTATGGCCTATGTTTATTCTAAAACTCTAGGGTTTGAGAGTTCTTAGCTCATTTGAGTTGTTTATTGTCGAACTAGGTCATTTCTGGATTTGATTACTGCTACAAAACTTTGATCTGACAGCTATCATATTTCAGTCTAGATGAACGTTTTTTGTGACTTAGGGGCTTCGGCCTTCGGGTACACTTACCCGTTCTAGTCTCTTTTTCTCTAGAGTGGTCAACACCGAAGTTAACTAGTTTTATCCTTGGCGCACTCTGAATAGATTAACGGTTGAAAGGATTTCCCTTCTCTTCCTCTGATCTGACGGTTGACGAAAGTTCATGACTTCGAGACTTTGGGGCTTCGAAGGTCCAGGTAATTGTTTCTCCAATTTTCACCGATGTTGATCAACACCGAAGTTGAAAACATGGAAGTGCTTATGCTATCCTTCCACTTTACTTTGATCGGATGGTCAATATAACTCCCAAAATGTTTCTTAGATCGGACAAATCATGTCCAGTTTGGGACTCCGTGCTTGGGAAATCTAGTTCAATTCGAACTCCTTTTTGCTGGAGTGGTCAACGACGGAGTTGATCGCCTCCTTCCCTTTACTATGATCTACGATTGAGGATTATTTATCCTGATCTGATGGTTGGGATTTAATTTCTCCCATCTTCTAGCTTCATCTTGATCTGATGGTCTTGGACTATCCCAAAATATTCATCATCGGACATGATTTCTCATCTGATGGTTGGGATTTAATTTCTACCAGCTTCTGGCTTCATCTCAATCTGACGGTCCTGGAATGTCCCAAAATCTTCATCAACGGACATGATTCCTCCTCAATCACTTGTATTTTTGTTCATGTTTGATAAATGGTCACAATCTCGTCTGATTCCTTATCGAACGACTCTTGTGCGTCATCTCTTCTAAGCTTCGATTAACAATCTTTCTTCTGATATGTTCATCACTATTTCTTTTGAGATTTTAATAACTTGTGCTTCGTTATGCCTTTTGTACATTGATTACTTATGCCACAAGGTGATCTTACTTTTCTCTGATTACTGTACATGTTTGACTCATGTTGCCATAAATGACAACACACAATCAATAATCCATATATTTGTGCCCCGTGCATACATCATCTTACATATCTCGTAACCAATTGCATCTATATCTCTCTAGTCATGTGTCATACATGTGTGTATAATCATGAACAAGTGTAATAATCCTCACATGAACTAGACATCAAACCCTCACTAATATACAACCTCACACTACACCAAAAAATTCACAACCACTTCAAAACTACAAGATATCAACCATGTACCACAAATACCCTCAACCATATGCCAAGAAATACAAGATGTGCCTCAACACTAACAAGATGTACCAATGATAAATATCAAATATATCAGCATTGTATTTATGTATATTTGACTTATACAGTAAGTGCCATACAACCAATAACCTCTCTAGGGAAAATCCTCAAACCCCCATAACCATATCTCATGTAGACAACAATATCTAGATACACATATAAATAAGACATACCTTTTGAACCTGTAGATAGATTTGTTGTATCGGATCACTTTAGACCTTCCTGGGATCTTTCTTTCAGACTCTAGAGACCTGGCATCTTCATCTCCTCAAGTTTTCATGGATTTTACCAACTATACACACCCTATTATACTGTCAGCCCACGTATGTATGCGACCTATAGGGATTCAAAAATGTCGTATTTCCATCCACCTTTCCCTTCATCATTCTTCACATTCCATTGCCCCATTAACCTTTCATGATACCATTTTCATAATTAATTATGGGTTTAACCTTATTATTTTCCAAATCATTTATTTTAATATTAAAAGGGAATTTTTGATTAAATATTAGAAAATTGACATGTTTTCATAGATATCTAAAAAATGTGTGATCTTTGTAATGTGTAGGAATATGTGAAGGATTAATTCAAAAGACTTCTCGAATACTTCCTCCACCATTTCAAGATTTGAGGAGATAATTCAAGTCTATTCCAAGGAGAAGATCATGGAGATATGGATAAGCATATCTATCCAAGATATATGAGAGATATGTGTGAGGATTTGAAGGGATAATATTTTGTAATAATGGGAAATTGGTTGAGAGAAAAGTGGATCGTAATTATGAGATGCTTATCTTGTTTTCAAAGATCTCATGTATAAAAGAGAGTGCCCTCTCTTCATGAGAGGGGGAAGAATTATTATGATTTAAGGTAGGTTCTTGAGGAGAGAATTGTTATGATGTAGATTTGATTCATGAAGAGACTCCTTTTGTAAACCTACTTGTTGAAGATTAATGCAAGTTTGAGTTCAATGATCTTGTGTCTCTTAGAAGTTAGCATATGCTGATCTAAAAGCTTCCATGTTGGCATCGACAAGGGCCTCCGATCCAACTTGGTAAGCTCATTGTAAATTTTTTGTGTAGATTTTCATTTCATGTACCTGTTATTTTGATTTCATGTTATTTTGTTTGATTTAACTATTCGAATTTGTTGCAAAGTGTGGTAATGCAGGAATAGTTGGATCTCCATATTTCACCATACATGAGATTTAATGGAGAATCCCACTTGTTAGTTTAGTTTCTCTAGGAGTTATAATCAAATTTCATATTTTCCTTTCATGAGCCATCAATGAACTGGTCCATCACCTGAGAAAGAGTTTTTGTTTCCTTATGAGTTTTTCTTTCCATCTTTTGAATTGTGTGAAGATTGTTATTTTTAAAAGTGTGTTGGTTTATAAATGGTTTTCTTATCTAATCTATACTAAACAGACATAGGAACCTATCTATTATCGGCACATATAGTGCATCAACTCTACTGATTACAAATCTCGGTTGATAATTTATGTTTGGTAATATATTATGCATATAATTGCACCAGCATTTTGGCGCCGTTGTCGGGGAGTTGTAAACAGTAATAGGTAGCATTTGAATTAGATTGCTTTAATGATTTTGAATTGGTTTTATGGGTGAACTAAGGGTGGAGAGAAGACGGTAAGACGTGAGGTAAGAACCTATGCATCCACTTCAGTGGGGTTGCTCCAAAGTTAGGTTGTCCTCTCCCTTTTATGCAAAAGTGTGTTTCTCCTTATTTTATGCAAAGGTGTATTTTTATTTATGCAAATTTAGTTTTTATTTATGATGAGCTAACTTGTGAGAACCGATAACCTGGTGAAAGTAGGGTCCCAGTAATGCAAGGAGTTCAAGTTTGGTGTGTTTTATTTTTACAAATAGTTTTAATTTCTTATTTTTAAAATTCAAATATTTGATGATAAATCATTCTCCTTTTTCAATATGGTTTAACTATGAGTATAAGCTTGGAATAGCTCACTCATATACTTGCAAAGGTCAGGATCTCCTCTTCTCACAAAGAGGAGATCTTGACAACAGTCGAGGGCTTAATTACTCCTCCAACAACAAACGATGAATCAACATACAAAGAAGCCTGCATATTCAATGAAGAACAATTAGGCAAACATGAGGTCGAGGAGGACAATGTGGAGCTGCAACATGATCTAAGCAAGACATATTGCACCTACAAAATCCTTATCGAATGATGGTTTCAAGAGAGTACAAGGTTAGATCCATTTAGTTTTTCTTTTGTTAATTTACAATTTCAACATTCAATTTCTCACAGTTATATATATTTTCGATTGTCATTTGCGAAATTCACAGTGAACATATACTTATTACTGTTACACTTATGGTTACATTGGCTATTTGATTATATGTAACTAATTTCTCATTTCTAATTAGCGTAGTATAGGTAGGGTTTTATTTTCAAGTTTTTATTTTTGGCTAGAATAAGTATGCTCTCCTCCGCGCTTCATGCGATCGCGAGGATCAGAAAGTAGAATGACTATGAAGTTTCAGGAATGAAAAATTGTTGACAATAAAAAAATTCCCAATCCAATTGTTCTGCTTCAATTTCAAATTATATATCTCCATTTGCTAAACAAACAAATTTCTTTAATTGTTTAAATTTCTTTTAAATCTAGGAATAATACAAAATTAAAACAAAAACTAAAAAAAATGTTTCTTTATCTTAAACTAGTTTTCTCATTTAATTTTTCTATTTTGGAATGCAAATAAAAACAAAATTTTTACAAAAATAAAAATAAAAATAAAAAAAGAGTAAAAAAATAAAATTTCTTTATAGTAGCTTTGTGTTTTGATATAGGAATAAAATATTAAAATATATATATATGTAAATAAAAACATAAAAATAAACCATAATAAAAAAATAAAAATTATATGAACAAAAGCATGCACATGTCAATTTCTTTTAAAAAAAATATATTATACAAGCAACCAGTCATGAGTACAAGTATTGGGGCCCAAGAATCCTTCTTAGCCATGTTTTCCACTTCTAGCTTCATATGGTTCCCGATCGCAATGTGCTCCAACCGATGTATGCCTCTCTTATGTACCCCGACCAATGGATGTGTATCCTCCTATCTGATTCCCTAATCGATATGTTCTTACACATGCTCTCCTTGATTTGCGGCCCTGGCCTATGAGTGCTCTACTGATGGATTCTCTCCCGCCAGGTTCATCACACCTATGAATCAACTGGAGACGGTCATTCAATAATAGGAAGTCGACCCTCCTAGTTGACTGAGTGGTCGATTAAGCATTCGACTAGTAGGTTGGGTCGACCAGGGCAGTTGACTGGTGTGTAGGTCAATGCAAAATGAAAAAGAATCAAAGAAACATAAACTTGAATATGAGGTGCATCAACCTTTTGATTTGATTGGAGAGTGTAAAGATTCAAGCTTAAGCCAACACAATTTATAAGGTCATCATCGTTCAACGTCCAAAACACTGAAGAACAGGTAAAAAAAACTGATAGTGGTGATCCTTCAAGTAAAAATGCATTCAGATCCTTGTTGGAGAGCCAAACTTGGCAGGAAATGGAAAGACCTTGATTCATTTGCGATGGAGTTTGTACATAGTTGTTGATGGCTGGAATCGATTGCCACCAACATTTTGGGCGCCCCCAAATTTCTCATATTTTAGATTAAATCGCACACGACTACTACCATCAATCCTGCATTAATGGATACATGGTTATTCCATACAGTACACGAGATGGAGAAATCAACCAGCTTGAATGGCCATCAAGAATAGTCTCGAGGAGGAAACTCAAGTACGTGTGTTACAATAGAAACAATGATTCATTGATAATCATGGAGGAGTCTGGGCACCATTCTCGAAATTGAGAGCTTCAAAATTTCACAAATAATAGCCAGAAAATTAACAGACTCGCCAGAATTGTCAGAATGTAGAGACCTATTTCCAGGAGAGTCTGACATATCTCGTTGGGATTTTGATATCTCAAATTGCAGAGATTAAGTATTCCACTGCAGAATTGGTATGTAGGAGATGAGGAAGGCAAAGGTGGGATTTATAATTTTGTTACAAAGAGAGGCTTGTGTGATGGAGACAAATCAAGGATTTTGTGGACCCAAGTAGAGACTGGTTTGAAAATCACCTAGAAATACCCAAGCGTGGTTTTGAAAGGCGTGATTCTCTCCGAAACCCTAGGCGTCCACCCAGTCATGAATATCTGGAACAAACCATCAGCTAGGAACACATACGCAACAAATATCTTAGATGTCGGTTTCATTGTTATTTCCATGCCTTGTCATTTATTTTGCGGAAGTTTTGTGTTGGCTACAGCTTATGCCTTCTGATCTGTAAGTGAAACAACTATATTTGGATGTAATAAAATGTTTGCTATGCTTGGAAGCAAAGTATTTCTCAACGACTAAGTATACTGGGTGAAAGTGGTCGTTTCTCATATACCACATTGCCACTCAACATATAAATCGTGCCAAACCCCTCTGAAATCTTAGAAGAAAACTATCGTTGATCGAAGGAATTCCGGATGAGATTTTGCCACCAATAATCGTTGCTCCAAATTTGGAATTATTTTTCAACTCGTTTTTTTTACTGCAGGTTTTTTTCGCCAGAGTCAAATGGCCTGGGAGGTGCTGTTATGGCTCATTGTATTCTCTGATCATGGCTATGGCTTTCACCAGAATGCAAGCAATGATTATTACATGGTTGGCGTTTGCATTTATTTGGCAGTTTTTGGCAATCAATGAAGATGTTTTTGGTGGTATTATCTCCAGACTATCAACCTTCATGCTATATCTAAAATCAGATCAGCGCTTGACAACAACACTCATTGTGGCCTGGTGGCGCAGGTATATGAAAGTCAACAAACCATCCTTTGTTTTGTTTTATAATACAATTTCATCATAAAATTATATATTTGTTTTATTAAAATATATGTGTGTGTGTGTGTGTGTTATTATAAAAGACCAAAAAAAAAATATTATAAAGAATTTCATCGTTTATAGTAACAAAAAAAATAGAGAATTTCATTTTATTTCTTTTCTTAAAAAAAAATAAAAAAAAATCATAATATATATATCTATATATCTTAGGTCAAACATAATAAAATCAAAAATAAAAATTCATAAAAGATAAAAACAAATTATAAAATTAAATACAAACAAAAACAAAAACAAATAAAATTGTAAATGGATTTTTTTATAAATTCTTGAAAACAATATGGAAACATGTTTTGTGATTTTATGCTAAGCAAGAAATCGACGATGAAATAAGCATGCAACAACAGGTACAAAAATGCATTTTATTTTGTTGCAATCGTACTTAATCTCACATTTTCTATTTTACGATGATCCCACAAATTTATTGAAGGATTAATACTAAATTTGATTGCAGGAATGAAGACGCTCACATTCCATGCCACAGTGATTCTCAAGAATCACAAAACTCTTCAGAAAAGCATGCTTTATTATAATCTTGAAGGAGCTAAATTTTTCATCACACATGTAATGACGTTCGTCGCTACATCGCCAGCTTTCATAAAACCAATTATGCCATGACATCATCATTTACCTTTCTCCTTCCAAGCTTATTCATCATCCATGTTGGAGTCCACTTTCCATCGCCTTATCCATCATGACTTCACACACGCCTATATTTTTGAGTCGCATACATCTCTTTATCTTTTCCTACTCATTTTTCCTTATCAATAAAGCTATCCATCTCCCTTTCCATGACTACATCGCCTTTCCATAAACATTGTTGCTATTGAGATATTTCCTATAGTCCTACCTATTAAGAACCAAATATCAATATATCATAGAAAAACCTCAGAATATGTACTCAACGCCTTGAAAAAGAGATAATTTCATATAATAAGCGTCTTCGAGGGGAAAACCTCCTTTTACCCCACATAAATGTTCAAGTACAACATGATTCCAAATGAAAATGTTGACTTGGTATATATAGGAGACTAGGAGGTATAATTACAACTAATAGAATAAATATGACATAAATAAAATAACATTATGAATGTAATATGCCCCAATTAAGGGGTAATGAGCCAATATTAGGGCTTAACATGCCCCTCCCCTTGAGACAAGTGTTGTCTACAATGCTTGAGTAACTTTGGATGCTTCTGTATAAAAGACTCATCTTCCCAAGTGGAATCTTTAGCCAGTAGTTTCCTCCATTTAATGAGATACTCTGAAATGGATCTATTCCTCAGCTGGCAAATTCTTGTGTCAATGATGGCTTCAGGCTCCAATATGATTTTTCCTTCCTTGTCAAGTTCTGGAAATATAGTTTGAACTGGGATC